>PNEQ01091553.1:0-22209 GCA_003012365.1 Medauroidea extradentata | reverse complement strand
CTCGAAGGGTTAAGACGCAGTTGGGACAGGTATCTATGACGTAGGTTAGGCGGGATTCCCACTATGAGCCACCCGGGCTTTGAATCATCGGCCAGCCCTCAAGGTGTTACGAAACAGCCGCCGACCACTGGCCTCCAGGAACATGGCACGCAACAATATATATATATATATATATATATATATATATATATATATATATGGTGTGTGTGTAAAATTCATAATGGTGTACTCTCTTACAAGTAGTTTTCGAAGTAAATGCAACTAAATTAAAAATGTCTGTGGAATAGAGTAATTTATTCGCCTCCATACTATTCCATGTTTAACGTTTAAATACTCTTTGTTTAATTTTATTAAAAATTAAATATTTAACTGTATTGAAACTCTTAATAAATTTTTCTCGGGGCTACTTTACCGTGTACTAATGTTAAACTTTTTTGCGAGAGGCATATAAACATCGCGATATGGCACAATTATTGACACTTTATTGCATATTTTAAACTTTTTAATCATCATTATTACTGAAGAAATGCCTTACGAATTATGTTGCATATTTTCGAACAGTAAGTTATATAATAAAACTATCAGATGTTTTGACAAATATAGAATTTTTAACAATTGAACACCCTTAAGGGGCATCAGTACCCGCCAATTTGTTCTGGCAGAATTTCGACAATTTTCACCCTTGTAATGCACAGCATTTCAAGCACACACGAGACGTTTGACATAGCTTCCTGCATTTTCTTAAGAGGGCGTGGTACATAATTCAACGCTAAAACATAAATCTATAACTGTACGTTTCTTGAAGCCAATTTGCGTAAGTTAAACAATAGCAATCCTAGATAATAGTTTTAGCCAACGTTTCAAACAAAATTGTTTCCAGTGTTACGAACTTCTTGGGCACAATGTCTGACGTCGGAACCTCGTGCATTTAACTGCGGCGCAAGAGATCACGCGTAACGAATTAGTAACTCTGGACAAATATTTACACATAAAGTTAGCAAATTCCATTATCTAGGATTGTCATTGAGTATTTTATTCACATTGGCTTCGAAAAAAGCGTAGAAATCAATTTATGTTTTCAGCGTTTATTTATTTACCACACACTCATAAGTACGCCTTTTATTAACCAGTATCGTCAGTTACATTCCTGTAGCGTTCCACAATAAATTCCGCGCGTTAACTGTTGAAGACGGAGATATATAATATCTCTGTACACGTCATTATTTTCGCGTTTTCGCGCGTTTACGACAAACTGTACGATCTGTGGAAACCACTATATATTCATAAAAATATGTATTAATTATATAAAATTCAAATGTGTCAGTTTAATTTGATTAATTTGACTATTGCTGTATGTAACTAGGAAGATACTCCGAACTATATTGGATAATTTGCTGCCAACCATATAAGCACTAAAGCAGCAAGGGTTAATGCTGAATTACATACAGCAGCAATGGATAGTGATATTTCTCAAAAGTTAAATAATTATTGTTCAATTGGATGGAGTTATGCAGAAGTGAACCTGCCCACAAATTACTGGAGCTGAGATATTCATGATCAATGTCTACTGTGTCCTTATCAACCTTGTAAAAACCATTTTTCTGGGCTTTTATTTTTATTCAAATATTTTGATTTAGTATTTGTTAATTTTTTAGGATTAACGTTACAATATTCTTCTGCTTCGAATGATTATCTCAAAATAAATCACTTTGTGGGTTGGTTACGTTCTGCATAACTACAGCCAATTTATCCCAAACGACCTACAGAAGGATGCTGTCAGTGATGGCTGTGGTTGTCTCAGCCTGGTCTGGAGCAACACCAGCAGCTGGGGAAGTACCTGAGGACGCGCTACGACGTTCTTCTCGGCCCTGCGTACAGCCCACGTGACCTGCACGTGCGCAGCTCTGACGTCGACCGTACTCTGGTGGGCGCCCAGGTGACAGCGTCCGCCCTCTACGGCGGAGGTTACGTGCCCGTCCACACCAGCTCCCAGCAGGACGACGACGTGAGTAGGCGCCTACACGTACATAAACCTATACAGAGTGTATATAGAATATCCCGTTTAATATACACACGACGTGAATACTACACTGAAAAAAGAGTATAGTTGTAGGTACCATACTTGCGTTAAAATAGGGACAACAAAACAGTTCGGTTGTTGGTACTACTCTGAAAAGTTCCTTCAACAATCTGTTTTGTAGAAGAAACAAAGAGCCTTGTTGCTTTCACAAACCAGATGGTAACTTCTACAGAACATATTGTTGAAGGAAATGTCCAGAGGAGTACCAACAACCAAACTGTTTTGTTGTCCCTAATTTAACAGAAGTATGGTACCTGCAACTATACTCTTCTTTCAGTGCGGCCTTAATTAGAGACGAAAATGTTTGCAAGAAACGTTGTACGATGACTGGAGATGACGGTTTATCGCGGGAAAACATGACTATTTCCTGGGTTTCAACGGACGTTCAGTTTATGAAGTAATGACTGGCTTACCATGTTACTATGCCACATACTACGCCACTAACACACAGACAGTAGGAACAACTGTGACACAGCAGCATGATCCTGCCAGCACGCTATCAACCATACGTCATGAATGCCAACTGTAGCGCAGAAACGGTGCGTTTTTGGATCTATGTTCGTATAACACTTTTTTTTCCTCTACACGTGAGGATTGTTTTCCTAGAATATTGACATGAAATTTTACAACATTCTGTATAATAACAGTGTTAACAGGTTTGAATAGAGAAAAAAAATGTTTAATTTGAAATGTCAAAATATGCATTGAGATATCACATCGTGGGCTTTATTGGGTTGCGTAGTTTACAAAATTTTGCAAATCAGTTCACAAATAATATTTTCCCGGGGTTTCTATCCCACGGTTTTAATGTTACGTTATAACACTTCCGGAAATTAAAATGATTTTGTTATGTTACCCAATTTTAATTATTTCTAAAATTGTTCGGCTGACGTTTAGAAAATCTCTCATTTAAGAACTTTCAATAACTGACATAAGGTAATGATGCAGAGATGTTTACCAAGGACAATATTTCTTCCACAGCATTTCTTGTAATATATTTTAAGACAACCGCGTTATTAACTCTGACATATGCTCGGTAAACGAAGTAATAACGTCAAGTTCTACACATAATGAAAATGGTCTTAACCTGTCTTCTGTGTGGGGTTGAATTACGACGTCGTTCGATAATCTCAACACCGATTTTAGTGTGACGATGTGAGTAAATTACGTACCAGACGTCTCCATTAATTTCATTGTGATGCCGACACACTCGCTTATCTGATGACGTGTATTAAAAGGTGTTAGAAGCCACGTGGTGTCCGTTACACGTCCTGCCTTTGTGTCTACGCGTGACTTCCTGAAGCCTGCCGATCTCATTTGTTTCCTGGCAGAGAAAGCTACCTGGGTCAATCAACCAATGCGCCCTTGTCAAAAGATGTAGCGTAAAATATACACGTCACGACTTTCTCCGTAACCGTGTGTCAAGTGACTGATTAAAAACTTCAATGTTATTTGAATTTGTAGATGAGATACCAACACTTAATTGATCTGCGTTCCTTAAATTTACGGAATATTCAGTCTTTAGAAAAAAAATCTACGTGATCCATCAATTTATAAGTATCATCATTGTCAAAAATGTGTATTTTCTTTACATGTATATTTCTGAAATTTATTTTTAAAATTGTACGATTTCTTAAAACAACACAACGGAAACAAAAATAATTACGGTTTTAGTGCAGAACAAACTATTCCGTGGAATACACAGATTCCCTTGTGATTGTTTGTTTGTATTACTGTCATACACTATTGAAAACTGATGAATATTTAGTCTCATTTTATTTGCAAACTATCAAATGTTTTCAACGGAAGGACTTTTTGTACCGTTGAATTTAATGTAGGGATGACGGTTGTCGCAGTGGATAGAGACTTGCTTCCTACCAGGTGATTTGGCGCTTGGATTCCCGGTGAGGTCGGTCCCAGAATTTTCGCATGTGGGAATTTTGCCGGAAGATGGGGCTCTCGGAGGGTTTTCTCGGGGATCTCCCTATCACCCCTCGTTACGGCACTGCTCCATGCATCATTCCCCCCTCACCAGCGCCAAAGACCTAGATGTTAATTACTGACCAATCTCTCTTCACTTACTTATGACATTACAGTCTGTCCATTTTAAACTGAGCGTTCTTGAGGGCGTTGGGCCGGTAAAATTTCATTATTTTATACTTGTGGCTCTTGCACATCAGATAACATGTCTTTTCCCCAAATAAAAAAAATCAGGCCCATAGTTGTTGCATAATCACTCACAAAGTCACAAAATGGCCATTGCGGTGTAGCCAAAATCAAAAAATCTAATTAACTAATAACTTAAAAATTACAGTAACTGATAGTCAGAATATCAACGTATTTTATTACATGTTTGGGTTGACAAAAGTTATTTTTGAAAATCTCAGTAGTAGCCAAAAGTCAAAGTTATGTAAAAATTTACTCATTTTTATAATTTTTTTAAAATACAAAATGCATCGCTTTGTGTTCACAAAAGTGTCTTGAAGTAGCTCACATCATTAAGAATTAATATGAATTATCTTGTTTCTGCAAGTTAATTATTTTTATTATTTTGGCTACACAGCAACTGCCATTTTGCGACTTTGATAGGCGATTATGCTAAAAATATGGGACCAATTTTTTTTTTTTACTTGGGGAAATGACATGTTATCTTACGTGTAAAAGTTAAACAGTGATTGGCACAAATATAAAATTTAAAATTTTATACTGGGCAACGTCCTTAATATCCAAAACTAGTCTTGTATTTATTTCGGCCAAATATGTAAAGTTTTGATATTGGGGCAATATTTACTCTGGTTTTCTACTCCAGGAAAGATTCCAGGTCAAAAAAATATTAAAGATGTTTGCAAAATGGCTGAAAGAAAATTTTAAACAGTCTATATCAAAGTAAATGGCATTTTACATTTTTGATGAAATTTTGGATTTCACATATTCTGTTATAATATGATTTGTAGGATCTGTAATTATATTACAACTGTAGTACAATCGAAGTTATTACTTCTAGTCCAAAGTTAAAAAAAAAAAAAAAAGAAAGAATGAATTCCATCGAGTGATGTGTAAACATACAAAATGAATCCGAAACAGTGGTTACAATAAGCGAAATGTTTATCACTGAAATACCACTTAATCTGCTTATGACTGATGAAACTGTATAACTCACGGAAAATAACTTAAGTCAGTTGCTAATTTTGACCAAAAAGACTGGGATTTCACTGAAGTGGTTCATTTCTCACAGATTCAAGTTTCTATTGTAGCATTTTTTTCAATATATAACACACTTTAGCACAAACTCTTTCATAAGCCGTCTATTCTTGTTCCTTTACTTGTAATAATTCTTTCTATATCTACTACTCAACCACAAAATTTCGTTCATCGGTAACAACTATGGGGATATTTCTTCCTAACAACATTACCTTTCCCTCCTGACCACGCCGTCCTCACTACTCTATAATGAAGCCATCTGAAGCTGATAGTTTTTTATTATTATAAAAAACACATCGAACTTCAATTCTGACACGTGTTCCTTGTGGTGCGACCTACTTTATATTGCAATCAACGTATTGTTTCCGGCTTTAATAAATGTATAACGAGAGAATTCCGTTTCTCAATCTCTTGAAAGGTACGCAAAAAAAAAGACGCGGTTTGAAAAACGACAAACATTATTTTCCATCAGTTAATTACTGTCAGTTATATAACATCGGTCACTATAACGGCATTTTTTCGTACGCATTAAAAAATAATTGGACGGAATGAAACAAGCCCGAATAAAAGTTATATAATCGTTATGACTGTCTTCTCCTGTACAACAGGATTTACGATTACACACTTGGAGTTTAAGCTCTTCTAACCAAGTTTATAGAAGATAATATTTATCCATAATGTAAGATTTACAACATAACGCTCTACTTTGTACGATCTTGTATATACAGGATGAACGTGAAGTGTTCTGACACATTGTGAAGTGATTTCTAGTGCAAAATTAAGTAAGAAATGAGACATTCTAAGTAAACAATTGAGGTGAATATCCGTTTTTGAAGATTGAGTGTCAAAACTGTGTATTGCGCAGTAAAGTTCATAATACAACCTTACATTTTTACAAGAAAATTCATTTACTTATCGTTGACAGCGACATTATTAGAGATTTAAGGAAACAAAAATAATATAATGTTCATCTTTCCTTGAAATTTATTGCTTGAAGCATAGTAATTGTTTAATTTGTGGTATTTTAAAAATATATAATAGGCTTGCTTAATATTCAAGAGCGCATATAGGCATTGTTATTCTGATAACATTGAACGGTTCCTGCACATTTTTCGCTTTATTTTACAGAATAAATTATCTCAAGAATTTTTTTATCGGCACATTGATGGTATCTGTAACTTTTCGCCATTTATAATTTTTACAGTGATAGAATTTTGAAGACGGTCAGTTCCACATAAACCAATTTAAGTAATAATTATCTGTTGGGTTACATGGTCCGGTCGTTGTGATGTTTAGTTTGCGACACTAGAGCTCGTGTAACACTGCTTAAAGCACAAAAGTAACAAAATATGTGTCTGTGGTCTTTAGTATCAAGAAACACGTATATCAGAATTGTTACTATTATAAAAGTATACCTATAGGTAAATGTCAGTATTTTGACAGAGTTATGTAAAAAATGTTAAGCATTAACGTAACTTTCCGATGCGAGTTTCTTAATATCATTATCGCTTCGCCAGATCAAACATTTTCTGAAAATCTTTGAAGTAGATTATTGGTGATATATTTTAAACTTTCATAAAGGTACGTACAATCTGTATACAAATTCTAATTAACAACAAACAGTTTTGTTACGCAATAGGCTATATGAGAAGCACATTCGCGTGAAAAACATCCTGCTATGAATTTTGCAGTACACAAGAAGTTCGGTAAATCAATCAATATATTTTAAAAAATTCAACAACTGTACTTTTTGTGTTTAAAAATTAATATAAATATTAAATTAAGAAATTAACTTTAAATTTTGGTAACTGTGATACATTACGATTTAATCTTAATGTATATAAATCTTAGAACGTTGGTCTTAGAATTTTTATTTTATTGTATATTGTAGGTTATTAGTCGTTGCTTCCCAAATAACTGAAAGTAAGGCAAATTTCACAATGTTATCATTTTACTTTCACGAAAACATTTGCGCGAATAGTTTACGGATGTTGAAATTATTTTTAATTCAAAACGCAATTTTTTTTTTAAATTTCGGCTATTGAAGAGTCCTAGATATTATCGTAGTAAAAATTATAAAAATTACAATTTTCCATTTTCATGGGTTTTGTGGTTTTGATTACTTATTTGTCTAAATACGATTTTTTCCTCTCTAAAGCAGAGCATACTATCGGCCTGTGATATATAAATAAACGTCCGCTAATAGAATATCTACTAGGAAGAAAACTACTAAATAATCTACAGGCAAATAGTTCCTTGCCACTTCACACTAACCTATAGAACTACTGCCAAATACGTTTACAGTATGTCAATATTTTTTTTTTTTTCGTTTATATGTAACACATTTTAAATACCTGCTGCCATTTTCAAATGTGAAAACAAAGTTACAACTTTAAGTTTGCTTAAAAAAATAGTTATGATTTGTTCTGCCGTAAAATTAATAAATCCAACTTTCTTCTAACTCACCAGTTTGGCCAATATTTATAACCAAAATTAAATTACGGTTTTTAGCTTTGTCACGTCAGCGACGCGAATATAATAAAAAAATTCTATGCGGAATTCGCGTTGGTCCAAGAAATTCGTCGCTCTGACGTGACAGACACCTCGGTGCTGACTGGCTGACAAGTTGTTTCATTAGTATCGCGCACTTTGTGTCGCGTCTGCGCAACTGTCAATACATCATATTGCATGCTGGCAGCTGCTGACGCCGGTGCCGAACTGTCCACGGTACTTCTCCGAGCTGAAGAGAGTGCTGAGGTCTCCTTCTATACGCTGCGTCACAGGCAAGCACAGGAAGTTGTTCGACTTCGTAGCAGAGCACGCCGGGACTAAGCGGTTCCAGCTCTCTGTCTACGACGCTCTCAGAGTCCAGGTATGATCAGTGAGTGAGTGAGAGATTTTCGTCAGCGCTTAGCATCGAGGTCTTTAGCGCTGGTGAGGGGTGACATGATGTGAGTATGGACCAGCGGTATGGTGAAATGGGAGATCCCCGAGAAAACCCGCCGACCAGCGGCATCGTCCGGCACGATTCCCACGTGCGAAAATACGGGGACCGACCCCGCCGGGAATCGAACCCGGATGGCCTTGAGCGAGACGAGAGGTCTGACCCCTCGGCCACCGCGGCCCCCATGCATGATCTGGTGGTTTCTTAATACACGGCAAATAAAAATCGACTATTTGTTACCCGCCTTCGGCCAAGGTCAGATTGTCTGTGAGAGAAAAGTCCGGCGTGAAGATTGGGCCGCCTGCTTGACCATCTAGACAGGCATGTCACCCTCCGACCGGAGGAACGGATGCACTGAGATGAGTATGGAGCAACAACGGAATGAGTGAGGCGGAGGAAACGGTAATACAAGGAGGACCCCACCAACGTCCCTCGTGCGAAAAATCTGGGCCAGGCATAGCTTAGATGGGAGGCAAAATACCTAACCTATTTGGCTACCGCAGCAGTTTTCATAATAAAGGGCACAATACATCAAATAGCACCAACTTTTATTTAAACCTGTACAGATATGAACAAAATGTAACAAAACACTTTATTGCACAATATCGCATAACTGTAAACATAAATGACTTTCATTGATATTTAAATTTCTTACAACTTTAAGTAATTCATGACATTAAAGGAAGCAATTTCGTTGAGCACGCCTTGTGTTTTAGAAGTCTTGGCAAGTACATATTAAATTACATTAAACGTCAAGTTCAGCCACTTTCCACGATACCTTTTTTTTTTCTGAAGTATACCCTTTTTCTGCATTGAGAAAAGGAAAATTTTGTATGAATAAACATAAGGAAAAACAATTATAAAAAGTCCATGTTTTGTTATTTCGTTTACAAACTGCCAGAAAAAACGTTTTGAGTGACAAATTGACTACCACAGCTGTCACAAACCAATCCTGGTTTACGGTACTAAAAATTATTTTTCAAGCTTGCATATTGTTAACTGGATAGTAGTTCATTTATTGCATTGAAATAAAACGTAAACAAAGACACTGTATATACCCACAAAGATACTGTGTGTTACGGTGTTTCAGGAGAAACATAACCTCACTTTGCCAGAGTGGACCAAAGACGTGTATCCTGAGAAGTTGAGGCCGATTGCAGTGTTCGTCTTGTACGTCCTCGCCGGCATTACCAAGGATCTGCAGAAGTTAAGTGTTGGTGAGATACAGACGTCTGCACACTAGTTACTCGATCTAAGTTTTCAAACTTCCAATAAGTCACGAGAGCGGTTTCTCAATGCACTCTTTGTTACCCTGCTCTCGAGTAATGTAAGCTAAGCTGCTGCTAGCAGAAGAAACCAACGAATCGGGGTGAAAATTTAAAACTGAAGACATAACCAAAATCACAGCGAGTAAAACGGAATGGATGATGCTCAAAATATGCCAGAAAGAAACCCGAAAAAATACGAAAATAAATGCATAACACATAAAAATATAATGTTGTGAAACCCGGCGCCTCCACCACTGTTGTGAAACTACTAATTTAATAGTTGTACACATACGTTATGTCGTTAGGTGGCTGTAGTCAGAGGCAGACACTTAATACTGAAACTACTTGAGTGGTTAAGTTAAGGGCGAGGGTTACGATTAAATGAAATATGTTAATCTAATTACTGTTGCTTTACTCTACATAGTATAGCATACAGAATACTACAAAGTTATACTATATAATTTAGATAGGAGGGGAGCGACTGTTTAATTAATTACGTTCATGTTCTACTCTATGATGGGTGACCCTTTGGACACCTTCGACTTTACCGTAACATGATGTGCCGGAGGCTGATAATGAATGTGCTCGGCTATCGACGGACTGCTGCAAGTTGTGGGTCTCGACCCAGTATCATCCTGGCGAGCTGGTGTCGGCTGGAAGGCTTGAAGGAGGTAGACCCCGATTCCTCCGATAATCTGCATTGTATTGCTGTACTTTTGTGCAGGCGGGGAGAATCGCTGAGGCCCTTGTCTTGTTTAACTACTAACCTAATAGCATTGTCGTCGTCGCTAGCCCGTCCTCCAGGCGTGGTTCTTGGCAATAATAACATTAATTAATGTATTCCAGACATCACTATTTGTGTAGTATTGAAAATATTTGTAAAATATGTAGGCGTAATTTTTTACTCTCGATGTCTTAGAAAGGCTCTGTAAAATAACTAGACAGTTACACTGATATTTTTTACGTGACCAAATTAAACGCTGGGCGAGGATAGAGAATTGTGTACTTCTGCAGTGGTTTGGGTAACGATTTTTTAAATCAAACTACTTTGGGTTCTCAATATTACATATTATGGGCTGCAAAATTGAGCTGTTAAATTTGATAACACATATAGACGGACTGTCAGCATTTGTCTTGCACCTCTTGGTTATCATAATACTTTGTTTTGCTTGCAGGAGTCTAGGTATAACCAAATACAGCAGAAACTAATGACAGACAGATCTATGCTAATAACAAAAATATATATGCGAAAAACAGTCTATTTGCTTGAGGAGGAACTATTAAATACATTAATGCTATTACTTTTATTTTAAAACAAATGTTCTCTTTTTCTATGTGTTTTGCGTACTACTGTTTCACTTTTAGTTATTTACGTTTTACTGTAGCAACAAGAAATGGCTCTTTGTTGAGAAAATAAAATTATATCTGCACGTTGTTAAGTTGGCAGCGTACATCTTTAATTAATGAGATGCAGAGTGCTGTTATCTGTCGGCTTAATGTGGAAACACAATCAGAGTTCTCGTAGAATTTCACATGCAGTCCGGTATTGGTTTGTAGTGTTGTATAATCGCGTAACTAGAAAACCTGATAATGTGATTGAGCAAAACCAACCATATTCCAACTCGTGACATATTATAACCACCCGAAGGGGGTTGCATCTCTGAAAGCCCTAGGGCAAGCAAGGTTAGGGATGTACGTACATACTATAATAGTTGGGGCTCAATCTCTTCAATTTATCATTATTGGTGGGAGAGGTGGGCAATTCGTTCTTTGAAAAAATTATAAAAGTTCTGCAGGAATAAAAATCTAGCGGAAAATATGAGGTGAAGTCAAGAGTATTTCTTTAAGTTCAAATGCTCATTCATAGTTTCCAGGGTGTTAAAAATATCAACAAATGTCCTACAGTAATATAGACCTCACAAAGTTGTGGTTCGATAGGTACGGAGCAAATCATAATATTATTTAACATGTTGATCCTTATCGTTCATAAGTGCAGGATAGCCAGCTTAATTAAAGTTATTTTATCTGATTTCCACAGCTTTTGCAGTAAAAGTTTTTTTTAAACAGAAACAAAAACAAGAGCATGTATCGTAAGACTATCCCTCATTTTTTTTTAAATATAACTTTTTTGGTGTAGTCTACTTTACTAGACAAAAGTTTCGCAGTTTTGTCTTATTCGAATTTTATCGAAATTTACATTAATAATGCATGTATTTTGCAAAAATATAAAGGATTTTTCAAGTAGCAAACATTTTTAACATTTTAAAAAAGTGTCCAACAAAACTGCAAGAATGGTTTAGGGTACCCATTTTATTGTAGGCCCAGCAAAATAACTATCGAAAAAGCTGTGGGAATACTGTATCATACCCTTACGTTCTCTCAACATCACCCAGGGCGTTTACGAAAGCTCATGGTATGGTAGATAACACAAAATTTCAGATGAAGGTGTACAAAATGTAAGCCGAGTGGTGTTTACCCGTGACCAAACACTTACCTGAGAGATTCTTAATCAAGTCCTCACTTACCCTGCACGAGATGGGGTAAGAGACGGTTAGCAGATGAAAGACGTCATATGGCGCGAAAAAAAACTGTAAACAATATATACCTATCGATGACCCAGTTAAAAAGGAAAACAACTCAAAAAATTGCATTTTTTAGTTTGGCTCAACAACACGTGGACGGAAGTGCACTCTTACTCAGTTGAAAGAAAAACAACACGTAAATTCACTTGTTTTCACAACATGGCACCTTATTCTGATTTTCAGTAAAGCGTTAGATATTGTATTTACTAAATTTAAAGTGTGATCATTTAAGCAAAGGCAGACAAAAAAATTTTAACACCTTTAATAGTAACTTCTGTACTTTTGCTTCAAATTAACATAAACAAAATATATAAACAGATTTTTCCTCGAAACGGAAATCTTTCTATGTTCATTTTACTCGAAATGGGAAATATTGAATTGATCCCTTTTTGAACCGGGCCATCGATATTACCAAAGCCACAATGTAGCGAAACTGAATGTACTGTTTTTGAATATCGAACAAAAAAGGACGAAACTAATCCCACACGTAATATAAATAAAATTATGTGTATTAGCTGTGGACGTTGCATTTCGAAAAAATATGCCATGTAGGTATAAAGTGTGTATGATTAGTTTTGGTCTCCGCCATCTTGAAACACTGAACATAATTACACGCGCACATCAAGGTCCTGGTGATTGAATAAAACCTGGTGACTTGATTAACAAAAACTACCCCACTCCAGTTTGTGAGATTTTGTTAACTCCTCCAGTCGTGTGCAATAGTTATTCTGACAGAGACGGTGTATAGGTGGTTCGAGATAAAGTAAGCACTTTTCAAATCCTAGTTACTTTTTCCTTTCACTTTATTTATATTTTCCTGCCACTTTCGCATGTAAACAAACGACTCTAGATAACAATCAAAGTTTACAGATATTTCTATACTCAAAAGTTAAGGTTTTTTTCCCTGTAAAATTTTAGTTGCGTAAATCACTTTTACATTTGCAAGAAAAATTGTCTAGCTTTCATAGTTTTTGTATAATGGCAGGTCGAAACTTAAATTTGTATAAAACGGTTTTATACATGAAACGAAAACCAACTGACTTACAGAAATGAATTAATTCATAGTGCGAATTTTGTAACAGACTACATCAAGGCATGCATAAAATCCCTCTTTGAAATTTTTGTGTTTAAAAAAAATAATTTGTTATAATAATTTCAGATTTTAAAAAAATATATCAAATACAGTTTTTGTATACACCGTTCTTCACTGTGAATTATTTCATTTACGTTTTATGCAAATTTGGAATTTGACAAGCCATTACACAAAAACTATGAAAGTTAAAGAATTTTCAACACTATTAAAATTAGCATGGTACATGTCTGCATGACAGACCATATCTTGTGCAAATATGAAAATTATTAAAATCATTAAATTTTTGCGTGAACTCCTCCCTTAACGTTTACGATAACAATAAATATTATCTTTTAAAGAATTATTCTAGGCAAGGTAGTCACTATCGCGAACTAACTATATATATCGTATATTCGGCAACACTGTGTGTGATACTGCGGCAGGCTCGCTGCTGAAGGAGCTGCGGGAGAACATGGCGGCCAAGCGTAGAGGCGAGCTGTTGCCAGATCGCACGATGCTTCTATACTCGGTGCACGAGGTGACGATAGCGAACTTGATGCACGCGCTGGGAGTTATGCGGGCTGAGGAGCCGGCCCCTTGCGCAGCCGTTATGGTCGAGCTGCGCAGGCGCTCTGCCAGGAGATATTACGTCACCGTACGTACAATCCATCCGCCATAGCACCTCTGTTTATCTTTCCCTCTCTTTCTTTCCGAATACTCCACAGTTTGATCCAAGAGCCCAAATCACGTGTACTGGTGAATTTCTCTTAATTTCTTCCTGATTATAATTTTATAAGATTTGCTTTTTAAGTACCGTAAAACGAAGGGATAAGGACCACTGGGGTGAATAGGATCAAAATATTTAAAGCAAACATATCAAAGAGAAACTGGCTTTAGAATTTTAATTTGGTTGGGCAAATTAATTCTGTTTGCAAGTAGTTTTGCTGGAACGTAACATTAAAAAGGAAAAGTTTTAAGCGAGAAATTTGTTTCAAATTTTGATCCTATTCACCCCACGGTGATTCTATTCACCCTGTTTTACGGCATGACAACACACTAAAATGTAAGTATTGCTGTACGCACCATATAGGTAGTTCGCGATTAAGTGAGTACTTTTAAAGACTCTTTTGTCCAGGATAAAAAATTGAAAGTAAATTAGGAATTATCTAAGAGCAAAACATTAGGTAGGGTTTCAAAAATTATCACTTTGTCCCGAATTAACTATATGCTTCTTAAAATAGGGAAAACAGCTCAATTTAACTGTCAGTGCTGAATTGTCCCTACCTCAAACTGTTTTGTAGAAGTAACAATATGTGATGTATAAAATGAAGATGCCCTGTTTCTTCTACAGATCGTAATGTTGCTTCTGCGAATAAATAATTGTAGGAACTTTATTGAAAGCACCGAAATATAAACTAGACTATTATCCCTAATCTGCAGCAATATGGTACCTACAAAAAAAACTTATATTTCATTTCCTTTAAATACGCTCAACGTATGTTAAAAATAAATGTGTTCGATATTTTGAGAAGAGGGGGTATGTACTTAAGCAAAAGAAAAATAGGCTACCTGATTGACATACACGAGCATTAAAATACATACCTTACTTGTTTCCCATCAACCATCGCTAAAGGAGGTGCAATAAGAGATGTTTAATTAACTATGGAATATTCGTGGAGGTTTTGTAAGTTGGCCTTTCCACTTCTTTTATTTTATTCCTTTGGATCTTTGTTCAAAGAAGAACCTCAAGACTTAGTTTTATAGTGACATACTAGCGCTAGAAGGAAATGTAAACAATGCTTATTGTCACGTACGTGACTAACTAAGAGTGTTTGAAAAGATGGGTTGTTCCGTATTACATTACGTTCAAGGATACCTTTTTATGAATGGACATCACACGTAGTATATTATGCAACAATGGCAAATAGAAAACGTGCTCAATTACGTTATTAGTTTATGATCCCTGTTTATTAGACAATGTTGTCTTGTTTTGATGCATTTTACCGCCTCACCAAATACTGAACACTTTTATATTGTTATCGTATAGAAGCACAAGAAAAACATTAGTATTAAATATTTTTATCAATACAAAATTTAAGATAGTATTTTCGCTTGCAATTTTTGAAAAGCGAATAGAATTAAGTAACAACTAAGAACAAAATTCGCACACAATCTTAAAGAGCGATGCTACTTTTATAGTTGGGCAATACCTGTAATTTCCTAACACTTCAGTTACAGTAACAAAATGAAAATTAATTATTCACTCTTTGGACGGCTACCTTAAAACCAGATTTCTATCACCAGACTGGAGTATTACAAGATGTAGTAATTTAATAAGATAAGGTGGGCAGTGATTTTTAGCGGGGTTGACATTAGGAGAGCAAGGAGCAACGCCGAAATGGAAGGGCAGTGGGAAGTGGAAGATCTCCAAGAAATCTCGCCGACCAACGGCATCGTCCGGCACAATTTCCACACGCAAAAATCCGAGGACAGATTCCGCAATAAATCAAACCCGGGTAGCCTTGATGGGAGGTTAATTGTTTGACCATTCTGCCACCATGACTCCAGAGGAGGTGGAACAATATTTAGCAATGTAATTTACTGTCAGTATGTAAATAATGTACACATACAGATAAACCCCAAATTTAGAATACACAAATATATCCGCAAATATTTTGTTAGTATATGTGATTCTGATAAAATTATTTGATCACTGAAATGTCTAGCTTATAAACTAGGCGCAAGAGTACAATGTAAGGGGCTAATTACGTCGTAACTGTTCTTTATAAATTAGCATTAGCTAGTTTATAGAGATGTTTTTCTGTTTATTTACTATAAACAAAAATACTTTTTTGAATATTAGTCCCAACTTTAGTTACAGTTTTCATCTTATTCCTTCTTTCTAAGATTATACTGCAGTGGATAATCTTAGCAGATAAGTTTTGATCGTTCATGAGGATAAAGTGATAACAAAACAGTAACAAACTACTCCAAACTTCGTCAGAATGAAGGAAAATGTATTAATCCTCACCCCCTCCCCAACTTCGTCACCTTAGATTTCCGCCAACAAATACTGTAAAACATATTAAGACGAATAAATAAAATACAATAAATAAATATTTTCCTGGTAACGATGTGGTCTATCCCTGCCTGTCGTTGAATCCATGAAGTTAAATTATTAAATCTATTAGAATTCAATTATTTCTAAATACATCAATTCATGCATAGTCTATAAAGTATTCTACGTAAGATTTCTGGAAGAATAGTGCTGCTACCTTGGAGCCCATGAGAAAAGCAAATATAGGAATTTACATGGTTGTTCCTCTGCGCCTGTCGCAACTATGTGTACGCTTCTACTAACATTAATTATCTTCGGTAAGGCCCACATTGCTATAGAAACTAGAGAATTTTTTTTTCCGCGTTCCTGGAAAGTGTGAGGAAACGAGTACTATCATTTTAAAAGAAAAAAAAATAACACTGATGACTCAGCTTCACTCGGAATATTAGATTCTTTTATTTTTCGTTCTTATGAAATTCTGAGAAGGAAAATGTGGAATTTGATACTGTAATGGGAATTCTGTTTACTGGTGCTGGTACTAGCATCGCAAACCTTGTACGCCAGTCTGGCGCGCTGTGAATAGAGGCGATATGCTGCTCGTTAAGCGTAGTACTCTGGATCTTATCATTCCGCTGTTCCCACGCATAAACCGCGAAAATTTGACACCGGTACACACTCGTCATCTCATAATTTCTACTGTTAACATGTTTATATCTGTAGCAACATTAACGCGTTCTCAGCGCAGGAAGGGGTTTTATTCTCAAAGCTGACACCATTGATTTAAGATAGGCACCCTTAGTAATTGGAATTCAATTTTAAAATATTTATAACCTACAATAATAGTTCTTATCACTTACTATAGTTATGTTTTTTCTTGCCAAAAGAATTTTTACAATAGTTTACGTAGAACGGTTTTAGGACATTGGAATTGTTATCTTTAACAATTAATTTTACTTAACATTTATTCTCTGTAATAACTTCATGGCCGTAATCTATAGGTATGTTAAACCTCAATTCCACGAATCCCCATTAACGCTGTTATTTGGAACATTATCTTTAAAATAATAAAATTGGAGTAGTTATTGTGAAACCGTTCCTAAATAGGTTAAAAATATTTGCTATGTAGCATACTATTTTCAAAGGAAAATATTTTACAACTTTGGCTGATTATGGACTACAAGAAAATTTCTTGAAATCAACAATTAATTAAAACTACAAGTCATTTTCCTTAAAAAAAAAAATTAAACTATGCAGTAAAATCTATTTGCTATTATACATTTGCATAACAGTTTCTACGGTAACTTCCCCTCCACCCTTCTTTTTCTTCTGAGGCGTTGCTAAATAGTTTTATTCACATTAGGTGTAAAAACTGAAAATTAATTAATTAATTGGGGCGCTATGAAATAATTAAACACTAAGAACACTCACACGGCGCTCAGTTATGTGTAGGCGTTCTTGAAAATAATGCAACACTCCTTCCACAATAAAATCATTAATTTGCATGATTTCGACTTAGATTCTTAACAAAATTGGTGATAATTTTGGGCCAAAAAAACTGGAAAAATTTGAGGTTTATTGCCACAAAATATTAGGTCCATTCAAATAATGACATATTTGATACAAAACGAGTTAGAGATTCTATGATACAATTATTATATTGCTTTTAAAAACAGATTCAAAATAACTGTAAAATTATCAGATGTGGCCTTTAAATAGCGTAATTATGAATCCGTGTCCTTAGGATATAATATAATATTCTCTTTCGGTGAAAATAATTTTTTAAGCGTTACAGCGACGTCTGTGCTATCATCGCCCGTGTCCACGTCCAGTGTATTCTTTGGACGTTAAAACTGTGGACGTTGTAAACAGTCTTGTCATCTCTCTCCTCCTGAACAGGTGGACTTTGACAAGCCCACAATGTACAGTACCGAAGTACCGCTCTGAACTGTTCTTTAGGCCTATATCCACTGTGCCTCTTACACGCCTCGCCGTATTTACATATCTCCCCCGGGCGTGACGTGCGAGTAGCCTATTAACACGGGAGATAGTCTGTGATCACGTGGGTCTGATGATTTTTAAGTAGTGAAGAGATTGTCGTCGTCTAGAATTCATGTATTATTTGTCATTACTAGTATTGTGGGTAAATTTATGGAATTTTAACTTAACAGCATAGTGTAATACATATTATTAGTAGAGACACTGGAAAATCGCGGGAAAAGACGACTACTTGCTAGGCTCCAACATGCTGTATATATCACTGAATGTTTGTATCTATATTGGCTATCGTTTACTTGAAGCATTGTCGGTAACATCCCGGTCCGTAGTCAATTGGCTCTACAATCTCTGCCTCTACTCCGCTTCGGACGATTTAGTCGACGCCGGCGGTAACACCTTGGTCCGTCGTCCACACACGTCTCCCGACCTCTCTCTCTCTCTCTCTCTCTCTCTCTCTCTCTCTCTCTCTCTGACGTTAAACTCTCCTTGCGGTGCTCCTGGTTGGTGCCAAAAACCCCGCCACTTGTCCTTCAGGATTTGGTTCCCTTGGGCCAATCAGGAGCCAGCTTTTCAAAACAGTCCCGCCCCTCGAGGACAGTAAATTCATGCCATTGCTGCATTTATTTCATTTTCACCTTAATATTCCCTCATTACACTTCACAATAATTACCACTGAGGCTGCAAAATCCTAATGTTCCTTACATTCTACTTACTATTATAATAATTGGCATTTGTATCTTAATTTGTACAGGTGTCACTCTCCCCTCTCCGCCAACAGCTAAGGGTGGTACAAGTGCGGTGGGGGTGGGGAGCCCGCCTGCTGTTCAGAAGCCGCATCTGCTCTCTCCACAGAGACGAAATATTCACATTTTAGTTTCCTTAACTTATAAACAGTAACATTTACTATTGCTTTCTCAGTATAGTTCCATCGGCTTCGTGACATGAATGGTCGCATGACCGGTTAATCTTGATATCCATACATTATCCTTATTAATTTCTATTGCTGCTGATACATGGTAATGGCAATCACCATGCACTTCACGAACTATTGTCTGGGATTGCTGATTTTTTAATTTTGAAAATTGGCTTCGAGAAATCTACAATTCTAAACTCATGCCTCTAGCACTGAATTATATACCACACACTCTTAACTGTAATTAGATCTCTAACAATAGTAACCGCAAACTCAGAGTTATGATGTATAAAATTCTTTCAACATTAATTGTATTCCGCAGTTAGGTTAAAGTTCCATAAGTCTACCCAAAATACAAGTTATGATACAAAATTCAAAAATAAAAGATGGCAATGATTTCTCCCTCTTAAGGGTGCCGCCTGTCTGCGTCTGCGCATTAGAGGCTCAGAAGCGAGGAAATATAAAGGCGACCTTGAAGCGCGCATCAAATGCCGCATCCGTGCAAGGTTCCCTTTGATAAATTTTTAATAATTATTGACTTTAAGAAAATTGAATTAAGTCGATATTTGGCCAATGTAATAGAAACTAATGTTCGGAAAAATAGGCTAAATAATACAACTATTTTCAACATTTCTATAGAAACAGTTTTGCGACATCTACTCCCTTTCAGGATTTAAAAAATTAGATTCGCTAAAACAACGTAAATAGGAACCTGTAGTGGTAAGAGATTTCGCATTAAAAAAATTTACGTGACGCGCTACAGAACCGCTCATGCATCCGGCGAGAAATTTTCTTAATGAGAATAATGAAAAATAATATTTAAAAATGGTAAACAGCCACGACAGAAAACGAAACTGAACTCCCAAAATGGCGATCCGAGTTAAGTTTCCGACGGGGCCGACCCAGATTTTTGCCATTGGGAAATAATACAGGACAATTTGGAGAGTTTTCCGGCGGATCTTGCTTTGCTCATGGCTTTTCTCACCGGCGCTTTTCTAAGCTACCTCATCGCACACCTCACCACGTAGTTGATTCTCTGGTTGTCCCGAGATTATTTAGAATCGCCGAATTTCACTTACTAAATTTTGAAACCTTTATCTCACTGTTGCAGAATAGCATTCTTGAGTTGAAATTCCGAAGTGCGGAATCTTATTGCGAGATCTTCCTCAGTTTCGAACTTCCGGTCACACTCCTGTGGCAGAAGTCTGTGAGCGAAAAGAACGCTATACTTGTTTGACATACTGAACGCACCCTCTGGAGCAAAACTCTCGTTTGCTCTGTGGTCGTGCGCTGTATTCACATGCGTGGAAATAGAAAGAATATATATATATATATATATATATATATATATATATATATATAATGAGCAACGTGATTTGTAATGGAATATTATTGCGTACAAATAGCTACAAAGACTCTATCAAGATACATTTAATTCGCAGAACATTTATACTAGAAAATTCAGGACACTGCTGCATCTTGCTGCCGTTCTATGAATATAACGACGTTTCATTTTTTTTTAATCGAGCACGGCTATTTACAAAGATTAAATTTGCTACTTAAGATTGGTTTTTACTGTGTACTTAAAGTAGGTACTGAAATTTAAGTCACAGCAAAAGTAGAGATAACTAAGAATATATTTGTTGGTTTATTGGTTATTTCTTGAGCATAATTTTCTATACATATTTTGGGTAAATAAAATCACAGTAGGTCTACATATGAGACTTCAAATAATAACGTTACAACGATAAAAAAAATTGTTATAATTTTCGATAACATTGCATTTGAATAAAGATTTTGCTACATAAAAAAATGGGAGGTAAGGCAACTCGAACCTATTTTTCAGAAGTACTTCTTACCAAGCATTTAGCCGACCGCCATTACCACTACGTTACAGTATCACACAGATTTTATGTTTCATTATAAATGTAATACTGTATTACACATAGACGTAACGTTAAATGCGTGTTTCATGATAATGTGCTTTGTTGCGATCGTGTATCAGAAAATATGAACAGCAAATTATTAACCCAGAATACGCGCGGAAACTCTGCAGTACATTACTGCTGTATTTTGTCTGTTTAAAAGAGTGAGGTTGTAGAAATACACGGCAAAAGTGTCATGGCCGCCGGCTTCAAGGCGTTGCGGAATCACGTCTCACTACCCCCAAGAACACGTGGGATTTTTCCGCACGGAATAATTTCATTTCGAAGTTATTCTCAAGAATAGCAAAATGTATTCCATTACGAAATTCCAAACAAATTAGCAATGGAACAATCTCGCAACATTCCAAGAATTAGCTCCTAGCTCTGAAAACTTGCTGTTACTCGCAGACCAAAACCTCTTGACACCACTTACAAGATCTGTGGAGACGTAAGTACCCTGAGAAAACGTAATGACCTCTGGCAACGTCTGCCACGTTTCTAAATGCGAAACTCGGGAATGACACCTCAGAAAAAAAAATCTTTTTTCAGTTTTTGAAAACACACGTTAATACAAACCTCACTATTAGAAACTGTAAAAAATTAAGGTCCTTAAGGTCTGTTTTTAAGAGGCAGCTCCACTGTAGTCATTTACTTCTCTACATATACATTGGCTGACTATTGTTTGTGCTCGTTTATTGAGTTTTGCGGATTGGAACAACGAACTATTTTTTTTCGGAGACGTATTCGCTTGAGTCAGGGATGGGTCATGGAGGGGGATATGCCTTATGGGGTATGGAAAGTTAAGGCTGTTCCAGTGATATCGAAAATCGCCATGTTAATAATATTAATTTGAATGGTCAGATGTGCTTCGTATGCCTTCCATGAACACGCCGAGAATGCGTGGACTCCCTATATAAGTCACCGCGCTTCACAATTTCTCACACTCGCCTTTGGGCGCGCTCGGGGAGAGGGCTATCGTCACTCCTCTCCTGCGAGCGACGACAGCGCTCCGCGTACTGGAACAGCGGTGGTGGTCAACCTTGGTACTACGTAGTCCCGGCAGCTGCGTTGCCTGGAGGGAGGAGGAGGGGTGGTATCGATCGTCGATGCGCGCGTTACCGCTGTCTGCTCTGCCTGCAGAGGAGTCTTCACCGTGTTCAAAGTTAACATG
>PNEQ01091552.1:0-25495 GCA_003012365.1 Medauroidea extradentata | reverse complement strand
GGGGGGGGGGGGGGGGGGGTTAGCTCGCACCCCACTGAGTCAACATTCCTCGTCGTGGCCTTCACCTGCACTCGAGTATCAGCCAGGACAAACACCCAGCCACCTGGCCGTCTACTGTATACTAGAGTCTTACTTCCTGTACGATCCGCCCGTATTGACAGCTCCTCTGCTGATGTTGCTGTTGTCACACATCTGATGTCCTGGACGCAACCACGTCCCATCGCCATAGAAGACACTTAAAAAAACCCTGCTAAATTTCTATTTTCACACTATTTGTATCTTTCCGCGCGTAACTGCGAACGACGGGACACGTCTAACTGTCTGGACACGGCACTTGATGTTTGCGTGAGTAAATTAAATTGTGTAATTTAGTTAGTAGGTACCCATACAGTTAAAAAAAACAATAATAATTATAGATAACAAAAATATTACGATGTTATTTCAGTACTACTGCATTTCAGTAGGGAAATACGCAGAACTACATTCGGCAATTTACTGCCAACCATACACCGAGTAAGGCAACTATAATTATTAATATATGCAGTAATGGCTGGTGATTTTCTTCAAAATGTTAAATTTTTGGTACGCACTTTATCTCGAGTGAATTATACAACACTTTCTTAAGTGTATCTGACCGCTCGGCTCAGTGTTTAGGGCTCCATGCAAGGACTGCGGGTTCTATCCCCGGTCGGGAAGGTGGATATTTATTGTTGTCTATCAGGATTCATCACTATGTTGTGGAAGGCCAGGCAGTATCACCTTGACTAGTCGTCTTCTGAGAACGTCGTGGTTTCCTTCATCCCCGTGTCGGTTCTAAACCTGCCTTCTGGCATAACAACAATCATCACCATAATCCGTAGACATAATTCACAACTCTCTAGATCAATTTTTACAATTACTATTTTAAGTTAATCTTCCTAACTCCTAAATTCCCACTCTGAATACACAGCTAATGTCTTTCTCACACAAAACAGTCCCCTGATTTGATAAGTCTCTTTCCAGAAATTCTAACCTTCCCGTCAGTCTCTCATACGCGAATGCACGCTCCAAATACGCTCCTAGTGTTCCACCGTCGTCCGCACTCGACACATTGTTGTCTCCCAATGTGCTGATCCCGCGTCGCTCCTCGTCGCCGTCGTTGTTACCGAGTCCGCCACTAACACGCACAGGCTAAACGCCACAATAACTCTGTCAACCATCGCGATCGTTGGTATGCTTGATAAGCTCTGGCGACCTTGTGTACGAACTCCGTGTACGAGCAACTACTCGAGCTCCTAGTGTTCCACCATCGTCCGCACTCGACACACTGTTGTCTCCCAATGTGCTGATCCCGCGTCGCTCATCGTCGCCGTCGTTGTTACCGAGTCCGCCACTAACACGCACAGGCTAAACGCCACAATAACTCTGTCAACCGTCGCGATCGTTGATATGCTTGATAAGCTCTGGCGAACTTGTGTACGAACTCCGTGTACGAGCAACTACTCGACTGGTGCTGGGCGGACGGACTGGGTCCCTAAACATACGATAAGACGATAAAACAAATGCTACGGAGCAAGACTTTCATGTTCTCCGCAACGGAAAACTACAGTAGTAAGGGGCTCAGTCTTCCGTGGCTGTTGTCTGCATTATCTTGGCTTCTGGAAGTGAGCCGCGTCGGATGGCTATCTTGCGACGTTTCGGCAGTCCTTGCGGCTGCCATCATCAGGTTATGAGTGATCAACAATAATAAGGTTTAAAAATTATATTGTTCAAATATTTTTATCAGTGAACATTTATTTTAAATTATTGCACCCACGAGTTGGTCTTGTAGAGATTTTTCCCCATTTCGTTTCAATGCATAACGTGCCATCTGCAGCACTGCTTCATGGTTCCTGGCATACATGTCTCTCCTTTAACGGCACCAATCAGAAGAAGATTATCGTGCCAATACGTCTGTGATATGCCAGTAGAACCTGACAAGTGACAGTTAAAACATCAAATCACTGACCATGCAGCACAGCTGCAGATGTGCACATAATACATTAAAAAACCAAATGGTCCTACGAATGCGTGGCTCTGCTAATGAATATTATGTCTTTATTTTTCAAATAGTTTTAAAATCAAGTAAAAATTTGTTTTATTTTTATGTTATTGGCATTGCGTATTCTGAAGATAATTGACTCAAACATATATGAAAGTCAGTTTTAACTGAGACATAGATAACGAAATTTACTTATATGTAGATACTACAAAAGAAGGAAAGATATCATTATAACGTCAAACTCTTTAACCAAACAGAAACATTTTGAATTACTTACGTTAATGTTACGTAAAAAATATCTGGAGACATCATTTCCTTCAATGAAACACTGTGACAAATAAGTTCTACGTATTAACAGTATTTGGCATGAAACGTTAAATTAAACTTAATTTGTCTACTAATACAGTTCTTAGGCTGCACCCTAACTTCACTTGTGTGAAGCTCTTTAACTTTACGCAAATAACATATAAACCGAAGTTTTCGTTTGTTAAAACTTTCGCCTTATTAACCTTGTACAAAACAGTGTGATCTGTTTTGTTATTTAACCCATCTAGGTGAATAGCTGTTGGTATTCAAATGGCTATAAGTTTGTAATAATGTATAGCCATTGCATTTATGTTTAAATAACACGATATTAATGTACCACTTACATTTATGCCGCCTGAACAATTCATTTTGAGAGTAATTTCTGTGAGACTACATTTTCTCTGTTCCTTGTTCCACCACTGCAAATGTGAACAATAAAGGACAGCTTTAATGGGTTTGTACAGGTTATTACGGAAAGTTATTTAATGTTTCGCAGAGTTATTTTTGCTACAAGGAATGACAGGCCCTACGTGTTTTACTGAAATACAGACAGATTCAGTGAAACCATACACAAAATGTGCCTAAAATTATACGGACACATAAACAGAAGAATAGACAACAGACTCCCAAAAACGTTTCATATAATAAGTTCAAAGAATACAGTGATTTTCTGGTTTGAAGAAACTAAGGAAGATATAAAATAAATGGAGTTTAGAGAAGGCGGCACGATCGTACGGCTTTTTTGAATCATTCCTTTCTGGGCATAAATTCACAGAGAAGCCTACAATTAGAGTGGCAAGACATGCCTGAAGAAAGACAAGAACAAAACAGCGAGTTCATGAAGAGAAGTTGGAAAGAAAAGAAGAAAAATAAAATCAAGCCAGCTTACAAGTTCCAGCTCGATCTTTAACAGTGCGTGGCAGATAAATAAACACTAAAAACATTAATTGAAAATTTACATGTTTTTAAAAGTATATATGAAATAAACCCTAGATAATGATATAAGCCAACTTTACGAATATATATTTAGTCGAAATAACGCATTTGTTAAGCGTGATCCCACGTGCCGCAATTAAATATACGAGATTTTATTTCGGCGTCAGAGGTTGTTCTTCATACATACGTTGCTGAAGAAATTTTTTTTCCAGAAAGTTGGCAACAATTGTTGCCTAGGTTTGCTGTTTTTTTTTTTTTTGCACTATGAAGACTTAAAATTCAATTGGCAGACGGGAAGGTGAAGAAATAAAGCTACGCTACACTGTAAAACGAAACGTGCATATTTCATTCTGGAGGTCTCGGGTTCGACTCCCAGTCCGGTCATCCATATTTCGGTTTCTCATGGTGTTTTCGAAACCGCCCCAGGCAAACGCTGGACTAGCTCCTAAATATAGGCCATTGTCGATCGCTATCCGGTTTCCAGTCTTGTCAAACAGAGCCAGGGGATGGTTCCGTATGGAATGACCTCGCTATTAACCCTATGTACCTAGCTAAAAGCTTTTAAAATTGCAACCCATATTTGTAGTCCTTTGTTAGATAGCTCACCGACCATAGCGCGAGGTAGACGATAAGGGGTGGGGGATGTTGCCAGAATGTATGAGCACACATTGGCCATCCCTTAGCAAGGAGGGCGGCCAAACTTGGCAGTGTCCATGTTTAAATACTGCTCGCCCTAACCCAGTTTCTGTTTAAACACACCACTTCTAGCGAAATATATTGAAATGCCATATTTTCCGAGGGCTAACAATTCAGCCTCCTTCCTTCCCAATATTCGCTGTTATAATGTGCTACAACTTTGTTTCTGAGCGATACTCCGGTTTCGGCTGTCTGACAACGTGTACAGCTTTACTCAATATAACTGTCATTTAACAACTTTACGTTTTTGGATTTCGTCTGTGTTCGAATACCATTTAAAGCCACGTGTCCCTGTTCACACTGTCCTTAGAATGTTCTTTTTAAATTCGAAATGGGAGCAAATAATTGTGAAACCGCCACATAGATTTGTTGAAAATTGTTTTTACTACGTAGCAGACTTCATTTTTTTTTTTAAGATAAACATTCTTATAGTTCTGGTTACTTTTAGACTTAAAGTAAATTTTGTTAAAGTCGATAATTAACCATAATAACTTGATTTTTATTTAAAAAAAAGCTACGTAGTAACACCATTCCTTGAACACATATGTGTCAAGGATTTACAATTTCTGCTCTCGTTTAGAATTCAAAATTTTATATTATCTAGAACAGCGTAAGTACGAACACGTAGTCTTTAGAACAATTTGTGTGTGACTGTTAGGTCCCGTCTTGATTTGATTTTTATTTCGTCCAAAAAGACCATACATAATGGTATAGGACATGTCAAGATACATCATATACATACACACTACACATTTATACACATATTTTGACACATACTCTTATCAATCATACAAGAGTCAGTTCTGTAGGCCTAGCTCGAACTGTGATTTTTATTATTTTTCTTCGTGAATATGAAAACAGTCAAAACCGTCATATAAAGCGTAGAAATACCGTTGTAGGATATTTAAAACACAAAACACGTAGCTCTCCTATGCAAACTCCCGCAGCTAGTCGGTCTCGTAAAATTACGGAACAAAAAACCATTCCCATATCATGATAAAAGCCTATCTTGAACAAACGCTGTATTTCTTGGCATTGCAATGAATTTTAATGTCATAATGGTAGTCTACATAAAATAGGCCTACCTACAATATGTTTAAGGTATATTAGTAAGGAATGAATAGGCTGTGTGTATAACTTAACAACAACAAATGTAATGTTTGCGTATGTATCGAGGGCGAATACACGTAAGGGATGTAAACGGCGAATTTCATGAAAATAACATTTCTAGCGTGACAGCTAAACGAAATTCGTCTTTAACAGAAATATTTTCTACTTAAAACGTGTATTGGTTACGCAGTATGATGTGTTCACAAGCGATTATTACTACTTTATCCACTTTTGTTTTCATGGCTCCAGATTCTTGCTGCTTCACTTTTAGATTTCTTATGTGTGTATGTAACATCAATAAAATTAGTAGTTTAAATAAAAGGGAATTATTATGTGTATCATAATATTAGGCGTTTGACTAGGTTATCACCTTTGCTAAACAATGTCAGAATATTTCTATTCTCTGCGGTGCTATCTCTTTTCACCACTGTATTCATTCACAACATTAAATGAAACAAATACTTCTTAAATATTATTTTTTTGACTACGATTTGTCTTTCAGGTGCAATATTGAGCTGGTTCGGTGTTATAGTGAAATCTGAGGACGTTTTACGTTAACAAGTACACCACGGTTTTTCCAGTGATACAACTAACAAATCTTTCTTAAATTAACTAACTTGCAAGAAACTACTACATTATAAAAAAATGTGTTAACTTAAGTGATGGGCTATAGATTTACGATGCCTGCTCAGGTTTAAACTTTAAGAAATAATAATCGTTGAAGAATTATACACAAGGGACTATGTCCTATATTTTCATAATTACTAATAGGCCTACTTTGTCGTCCACAAACTGGTTAGATTTCAAAATGCTTCAAGTCTCTGCAATTCGTGTGGGGAAGTAGGCTAATTACTTTTATACACTCCAGCAGAATCCTCTGCTCTAACGTCAAACATTAATTAGAGCTTGAAGGACGTAGGCCTTAATGAGAAGTGTTAGCTAAAGGAAAACAAGAAGCCTGCACGCGAGTTTGTACAGGTTGTATGAAGTACAGCTAGCAAGTAGTAAAACCTGTTAGTAAAATATAACACGACGTGGCCGAGTCAACACTTCTAGCCACATGGCCTTGAAATAAACATCTGTGCTAATTATAGTTAAATGTAAATATTATTTGTTATCTTAGCGACTACGTTAAGCCATCAATGTTATACGTACCGTAATAATTCACGCAGAAACGTTTAAACAAGATGTTGAGTATGTTTAAATTTGTCACATTAAATTTTAATACGGTTTCAAAGTGCATTTTTCTCTAAACTACGCGTAGAGGCGATGAGTTCAGTTTACCAGAAGATTAAAAGCTATCCCTTGTACATAGAACTTTTGCCCTATTTGACTGAGCCAATAGGAATCCTACTATTGTAATATTTGGTGCTTATTATTGGTCCGCAGACAGCTATGTTGTGTCAGACGTATGACACCCAATCATATATGTTGCAAGAAACTACAGTGTTTTCAAGGTTATGATGGCACAAAAACATTTTCGCGATATACCATCATCTCTAGCGATGAGGTAAAGTGAAAGGCAAACGAAAGACAGCCTTATTACTCTCGTGTTCCGTGGATCGGATCGTACCGTAAAATACTTGATGAAGCAGATTTAGGTAGTCTTTGTATAGAATAATTTTGTTAAATAGTCTTTCGTCAAGATTTCAATACAGCAAGAAGAGCCATGAGTTGTCGAGAAAAGATTCTCGCAACATTTTGTTTCAGCGACGACATACGTCTGTGATTTAAGAATAAAAATTATTTGAATTAAAAAAAAAAATTGCTGAAACTGAAAAAAAAAATTTAAAAAGTTCAATATATTTTTTAAAAATACTAATAATGTTTATTCTTTAATTTTATGAACATATCATTGTAGCCTGCAATGTCTTTATCCAGTATGATTTTTTTGAGTTTGGTATATCAGTTGGTTTTAGTGTAGTCGTTAAAACGGAAATATGCAAAATATGACTTTAACAAGCCATTACGCAAAAACTATGAGAGATAAAAATAATAATAGAAGCCAAATTTAGTCACATTTTGTGTCTAAAACAAGAAAAAAAAAATATCTGGTACAAATACAAAATAAAATAATGGTGATGAAAATTGCGGTAGACCGCGCCCTTAAACCAAATGGTGTCAAATTTATTTTCGCCCCAAACTCGACCATCTAATAATTAGAGAAGCTGGTTTTTCACAAGAAAAGTTGACTGTTTGCTAGGCTTCAGTGTGACATGTTTGACAGTGACGTTCTTCTGTTTTACAGACCTGAATAATTCGCGTGTTCACTGACGTGTAAGCTAGCCTCCAAGAATATCTACCTACTCAAGCAGACAACATGTGTTTATTAGTTGCTCGCTGTGACGGGGAAACAATACTACTGGGCCTCCATTCACTTGCTTCTTTATTATTGGTTCGTAGCGCACTCCAGGAGGACTGAAATAAGGCAAGAGCCAATAGGGAAAGTGACACGAACCTATAGTTGTTTCAATTCTTGCTTGTGTCCTAAAGAGATAACTCGAATTTTCCGGGTCCCTGTTCTGTCGTTGTTGATGTCGCATTTTACTGTGTGATTGCTAGTTCTGGACTGTCACTAATGAACGACTGTGACATATATGCAAACATTTAAACCAGCCGTCCTCCAAACATGCAAAGTGCACGAATCTACCACACGGTTCTATAAAATACGTTGGCACGAAGAATTATCGCTATTTCCCAGTGTCTTTAAATATAACTGAGCGTTCAGTAAAGCGTTATACATGTGTAATGGTCAGTGGAATCAAATGTGGGCGTGTTGGTTGAGGAATTTAGTCTACTTCCAAAATGATTCCGCTAAGTCACGCACCTCTTCTCATCATCAGGGACTTGCAATTGTCGCGTTATTATCTGCCAGCAGATTAGACTCCAAGTTACTGTATATTCATGTGATTGTTGATGTTGGTTGACTGTGTGGTACGCCTCCAAGGACTTTACAACCAATCTTTAGAGCCATGAACAATTCGGGTAAAGAATTTTGCCTCAATTTGTTTCATTGCCTTACGTGCACATCCGTAGCCTTGCTTCGTGGTTATTGGCAGAGTGTCTATGTGAAGTGACGTGTCTCATCTGACTGTGTCAATCATAATAAGGTTTTAGCAACAACACACGTCTGTTATATATTTGCGGCTAGAACTCAAAGGCACGTGACAGTTAAGGGGTATTGATCCCTACCACCTTGGATTTTCATCTGTTTCTTCTCGATAACTTCTGTTCCAGTCGACGTTTAATTCATTTTTGTCACGACAAGACATATATACAAATTTAATCGATTTTCTGTAATTGCTGGAACCATAATATATTCATTATTTTGCAACGGGAAACAGCTGAAAAGGAACAATTGCTTTATTAACGGGAGCCACTACAGAGGCCGCAACATTAACAGAAACAATGCCATGTGGATTCCAAAAAGTGAATGAAACAATAAACTATGCCTTGTCAGTGTGAAAAAAGTAAAACAATGTGTTTATTCCCTGATTTATAAGACAAACCGTAAAATCTATCTAAAGGGATCAGTCCCCCTTAAAACACCCAATCACTGACCATGAATCACAACTGCAGATGTGTACTTAAGGCACTAAATAAACTGGGGAAATTTTTTTTTCTCGAGAAGTTCATGGTTTTACGTATAATGCGGCCATACAAAAGTAAGAAGACCAGGAACCAATAGCGTCACAGAGTGTGTTCGGTTTAATATGGGCAAGTGACTTCTAGCCAGTCAGTTAATAATCACGCGACATTTTCTCGACTGTACTTATCATAAACGCCTTAAGTCTACTCTGGGAGATTCCGAAGAGAAAGAGTACAAAGTGTTCTTGTCGCACAAGCAATTTTGTCGGGTTGTACAGTGAAAGATATTGGGGGAAAAAACTCGAGGCAGACAGCGCCAATGTCTATCTGTATGTCTGTTTTTATATACTCTTCCGCATATTTCTCCAGCAGCGGCAGTCGCTTGGGGAGGCAAGGCAACTGATGATGACTGCTGACGGCGACGTTGTATGGGTAACGGTAAGTTTGTGCACGTGTCACTGTGCGGTGCGCATGCGCAGATCCCGGAAGACGCAGATGACAGCTAGGTGACTGCGCTGTTCTGCCACGGCTGTCATTATTGCTGCTAGCTCCTGTAATCACGACAGTAAACGTTCCCTCTTCCACCAGGTTTATTCGCCCACCTCGACTGAAGAAAGCCTAGATTGTCGCTCGTCCGCAGTTTTTCCTGCTGCAATCGCCGGCGTGATCAAGAAGATACGACCGTTTGATGTTGTTAGCAGCACTTGTAATTTACGGACATTAGCACAACCGAACTTAACGACGGTAATTTCGACGTAGAAATGACGTGACGTCAGCAGTCGTTCCTACAGGTGACTACACGGCACCATTCTTGCCCAACAAATACTCCAGAGAGATAGAGCTGTCCGTGATTGAAATGAATCACTTCGGATTAGTTCGGTTTCTTCATGAGTTTACGAGAAAGTAACTCTGTTAGACTGGGTAGAGTAAAACTTCTGTTCGAGACGTTCATGAAGTGACCCGAGTGAAGTTTGTGTCTTCTAAATCCTTACCGCACGTTTGTTCACAGCCTGGCTTAAGAGTGTGTGGTAGATAAATATACGCTGAAAATATCAATTATTTTCTACGCTTTTTTCGAAACCAATATCGATAAATTACTCAATGACAATCCTAGAAAATGGTATTTGCCAACTTTATGAGCAAATATTTATTCAGAATTACTAATTCGTTGCGCGTGATCTCTTGCGCCGCAGTTAAATGCACGAGGTTCCGGCGTCAGAGATTGTGCCTCAGAAGTTCGTAACACTGGAAAGAATTTTGTTTGAAACGTTGGCTAAAACTGTTGTCTAGGATCGCTATTGTTTGATTTTCAATTTCGCAAATTGGCTTCAATAAACCTACAGTTATAGGTTAATGCTTTTAGCGTTGAATAATGTACCACGCCCTCTTAAGGTCGACCTTGAAGCGCACATCAAATGCCGCGTCACCTCAAAGAAACAAGCGCTGAACTAGCGCGCAAGCTTCCCGCCGAACGGTTTTTACTATGGGACATTCGCAGGACAAACTTCATAACCATGTGCGAGGAAGGAAGTGATATCCACAGAGATCTCCCTAATGGAGCATGCATGACATACAACTCCAGAGTGTGGGCCAGACCTCCAGTCCGCTCAACAATACGAACAACTAACTCAGTGAGGTCATCACTCGCTTGCCGAAGTCAAGTATAAAGAATTGTTGCTACAAAGTTTAAAAAGTTTTTTCCTATCACGTTGATAATGTAACCGTTTGTTATTCTTGATTTTGCAGAACGCAATGAAAATAAGAACGACTGTGTCTTCGGTAAAGCGCAATGATAATAAGATTAACCTTAATATATATGGGGTTGATGCGGGTTGCATACATGCGCCTGAAACACTGACACGAATAAATAAGCCCTGAATCCTTCATTGAGATCTGTACTTTTTGAAAGTCAATACAGAAAAACCGCAAAACAGCAATCATTGATAATGATATTAGCCAACTTTACGAACAAACATTTACCCAGAATGTAAACAAGTTTGTGCAATGTTCTCTTCACTAAAATTAAGTGACTCTACGTAATTCTGAAGAACAATCTCTGACGCCCTAAATTTCGCACATTAATTTGCGGGCATGATGTTACGCCTATTAAATTCATCGTGTAAATGTTTGCCCATAACGTTGGCAGATATAGTTATTTTAGGATGTTGTTTTCCCATATTGACTTTCAAAAACGTGCAGATTTCAGCTGGTGTTTTGGCGTTCACTTTTTACCACTCAGTTTTAAGGCAATGGCATGACACAGTGCTCTGTATAATATATACTGAAATATCCTACAAGGTCTGTCGAGCAAGCCTTTATTCAGGAAGTTATGGATGTTAAGATGGAATAACCTATGTCACCCGGTACTGGCATCACAAGTCAACACCAGAAAATTACTGCAATTTTTTATTGGTTTAAAATACTTCAGACGTAACCATTGGAAGAAAATAACAAAAAAAAAAAAATAAGACGATAATGATTAGAGATGGTAAAATTTCGCGAATTCAATGACCTGCATGTTAGAATCAAATATCATATGCAAACTCAAGTCCTGTCTATTCGTTCATTGCCTGCTGTTAACACTGAGTAGCAGCTAGTGGACAAATGGCAGGGGCTTGAGAATGCGTAGAATACTTGATTCTAATATGCAGGTCATTGAATTCGCGAAATTTCACCATCTGTAATCATGATTAATTTTATGTTAGGAAATGTACAACGAAAACATATAGAACATTTAAACTGGTGTGGGAAGTAATTTTTACTTACAGCTTTTATTGATTCTGCAAACCTTTCTTCGCTCCATTCTTTTCAATGAAAGTTACAATAATAGCAAATATCGTCTCTAGAGGTGCATTCACCCATTTTATTGGTCAAAATTTTTACTTTGTCGAAAAATTTAATGGAATGTGCCAGCGTTATGTCAAACCTTCCACAGCCATCCAAGGCAATGCGGAGTTCCATGCAAACCTTCCATAGTGTCACATAACCTCAATACATGTGTGGCTAGCAGCTGCAAGTATAAGTAATTGTTCCCGTGAGAACGACGTGCAGTATTCCTTACAAGTTTCTACCGCCATGCACTCCTGTCAGTGCAGCCACTTTACTAATTAATACGTCTTCTCCACCAATCCTCGAGGAGGTCACGGCTTGAGCTCACACTGTTGCGCATTTTGTTTCTCTGGCTCATAAACTGTTTTAACCTATTCCCCCCTCCACCCCCCCCCCCTTGCCATACATCGTGTGTGAGTTAGGGGTCTCACGTATGCACACTTACGGAACGAGTTATTGTTTTCTCCCTCGGGGGCTGATTTTACCAAGAGTCGGTCGTGGGAAGAAGTCTCGGCCATTTGACTTGTCTGGGAAGTTATTGTAGTGTTATCGGGTCAAACAACTGCCTGAGGAGTGGAAGAAGGAGAGATTGTTGCCTGCGCGCACTCTCGAAGCCGAGACAATGACCTCGCTTGAAGTACAGTAGTTGTTCCTCCGCAGAGATCTACTAGGTTGCTGAAGTGTTAGAAAGTATAGGCTGTGTAGCGAAGAATATCGCCTGCCCCGTCATCCTGCCCACGGCGTGGAAGGACACAATACGAGTCTGTAGGTGGCACTTGATGTCCGGGTTGAATGAGGGCATCGGAGGAGGGGGGAACTCAACTATCGCCATTTACACTTCATTACGTCTTGAGTGTAGGGAGGTGCTTGTGGGGCGAGAAGGGCATACGGCAGGGAAGAGAGAGAAAGGACCCAGTATGGAGGGATGTAGAGTACACCTGACACACTAGATGAGTCACTAGCTGCAGAAAGTACAACACCAGGATGGATCCATGATATTTGCACCGCTTTGTTTCAATACCTTACGCGCATACCTGTACCTCTGTTCCAAGTCAACAATTCGTCGTTTTTAAGGTGGGACATCAGTGGCCATGTTAGAATTGTTTATTTTTCGCTTTTTTTACATTCTGAGAAGAAAGGTATAAAATGTGAAATTATAGCGTAATTTCTATTTATCTTGCGCTACAATAAAAGCACCGCAGTTGAACTTTTAACGTATATCTATGCCGCAATCAGTCACCCAGAATTAAGAATATAAAACAATTTGTTTAACTGACTACGGCTTAAACATACGTTCAAAGTTCAACTGCGATGTTTGTACTCTAGCACAAAATACATAGAATTCACGCTAGAATGTCAAAATTTACACTTTTATTCTCAGCATTTAAAAAAAGTCATAAAATTAAATAATCCAATACGGCGACTGATGTCCCACCTTAAAGCTAAGCGCCTTGGAGTTTTACTCGCCAATCACAGACGTGTGGTGTCGCAGTAACGTTGTTCTGATAGGCCCAGTCATAAGCGACACCTCTGAAGCGGAACTGTAGATTTGAACATACGTCATTGAAAGGAAGTGGAGCAAATATCTTTCCACGAAGATCAGAGGTCCCCAATCGTAAGGCCGCAGTCACACTGGATACAGAACTACTTCACTTATACATGTTCAGTTTTGTGAAGCGGTTACGCGAGCTACGAAGAGCTCAGATCGCAGTTTCTTCTCGTTCAAAGTCAACTGGTTTCTTATATAGTTTTCTACGACAAATCTTCGATGCTTCTCTCCTATTGGCTGCTTGGAGTAATGATCTGTGTAACAAATATGGCTGCTTTTTGGTCCGACATTTACGACGTTCCTCGTAAGTACCACACAGGTAACACGGGGTTTATCTATCTCGGCAATAAAAAAACTGAATGTTCGTTTCCTGGCTCAGTGAATTTATCGTGAACTGCTCTCGTAGGGCGTGCAATAAAATACTGATTTTTATTATTTCAAGAAAATGAGCGTCACATACTCTGGGTGCCTACTGCCGCCCCTCTTTATTTTCAGTTTCACTATTCAGCAAAATTATTCACGACGAATGATATCATGGGGTGCCTACCGCCGCCCCTGATATACGAAACAAATAGTTGAAAATTGGAGACCTTCGTTCTCCCTCGACGTCCGCGGCCAAAATGCCTCGACCCACTTTCTCTCTCGCGGCTCTTCTCTGTCTTGGCGGCAAACCACCCTCCCTCCCAGTCCAGTGGTCACGAGGGGGTGCCTCCGGCCAATCAGTGTCGAGCATCCTACAAAACTCCGCCTTCAGAGAACAGATTCCGTCTCAATTCACCTCGCCTTCTTTTATTTTCAAATTGAATTTTTAATCTACAATTACATATTTTATATAAATCCCTAAAATTGCACGTTACTCATTTTGCACTCGCTTTAACTTTTAGGTGTAAAATGAATATATCCACTTTACACACACACAACAGCATTTCAGTTAGATGTAATATGGTAATTAAAAAGTCTTGAATCTTGAATTCAGATGTGATAATAATTAAATATGGTACATTTGAGGTCCCAAGTTTGATGAGGATAAAAAGTTCATCGTGTAACCTGGCAAACATGTTTAAGCTTTAAACACGATCAAACATGGCTGTTGAATGTATTTAACTGAACAGGTTTGACCTCTAGTGTGACCGTGGCCTAAGAACCACTGATTTTCGGTGAAAAAGAATTTTGCACTAACGGATTTCAGTGTCTTACATGTACATCATAAGTTCAGCTTCATGGCTAGTGATTGGTTTTTTTTTTTTTTTTTTTTTTTATATAAATTCTGGGCCTGTTGGGATTCTACTCGCAACTCGCAGTCGTGTGGTGTCGCAGTATCCTTTATAAGACGCCTCAGCACAAATACACGAGGCAGAGCTGCAGATGTGCACGTAAGGCATTGGAACTAAGTGGTTGCATAATTGTTTTCACCAAACATCTGTGGCTCTACCTGTCATGTAGGTCCTGTCTCTCACCACCAACATTGCAACACACTCTGGCTACATTAGTTCTTCGCCTCCTCGGGGTAGTATAGTGTGTGCGGGGGTAGCATAAGGTCGGAATGAAGTGAGAAATTTTGGTCAGCGATTATCAGCGAGGTCTTTAGCGCTGGTGGGAGATGACATTATAAGAGTATGGAGCAGTGCCGGAATGAAAGGGCGGGGGAAACGGAAGATCCCAGAGAAAACCCGCCGACCAGCGGAAATCCGGGAACCGACCCCGCCGGGAATCGAACCCGGATCGCCTTGGTGGGAGGCAGCGGTCTGACCCCTCGGCCACCGCGGCATCGTAAGGTCTGAATGACGGCGAAAGGAGTGAAACCAAGAGGGGGAGAGGTAGTCAGCAAATTAGCCAGCCGCCATACTGCTTTAACCTCAGAAGTGCACAACATATTGGTATTTTAAAGGTAACCGCAGCGGATTATTTGGCAAAATTCCACTCTGAATTGTTATGATCCCAGCTAAGGAGGAAAACTGACAAAAAGCAATGCCTAACAACTTTATTTTAAAATAATAATTTCCTCTGTATGTTCCCAAACAATTTTGTCCTTCTAAACTACACGAGTATTTAATTGATGTTTTAGGTTGAAAACTTTATATATTAGCCCTGTTTATACTCCTTCTAATTAATATTTCTTCAATTTTTTTTAATTATTCGGCCATATTGTTCATAGCCACGCCAAGTGTTTGTTTGGTTACACTCCTGGCGACATGCTCCATCTGGAATCTTCTCACATCTTTGATAGGGGGCAGACAACTCGCATCGCGTCCCACCACGACGATGCGGGCTCGATTCCCGGCGTCGTTGCACTCGATTTTTGCGCTCGGAAGACGAGCCGGACGTTTCCGCTAGCCGACGGGTTTTCTCTGAGTGCTCCCATTCCTTCGTCGCTCTACACTAACCTCACAGTACTCTCGCTAGTGCTCAGACTTATTGCAACTGCTCCGTAATATAGAGTCACAGGTAAGGTAAGTGAGTTTTACGTTTCGTCGACAGCGAGGTCGTGAGAGACGATGACAAACAACTTGATACACTGACAGCAGCTGGCCTTCGTTAATTAACCGTCCCAGCATTCATTTGGAGCTATTTCTATAAACCATTGGGAACCGAAATCAGGGTGGCCGGACTCGAGAACTGAACCCGGGTCCTTTAGAATGTGAGTCCAAAGTGTTATCGTTGTGGCACCTCGCTCGGTCAAAGCCACAGGTAGAGTTTGTTGTTATCCTACATGGCTACGTGACTAGATTTAGTATTCTAAAATTGAGTAGTTGGCTGGAATAAAGTCCTTAGTAAAAAAAATAGCATTATGAGATAATGGCAGGTATATGTTTGAGAGATATTCGTTCTCGTTTTATTTGACCGTCTGACATCACATGATTTTCCCTTACTATCAATAATTAGTCGCTACTTATACTTCACGAGTTTGTGATATTTACTATATACATAGAGTCAAAGATAAAACAGCAATTATTTATAACATAATGATAGCAGTCCAAGCCAAGACAAAAATTCATAACTTGACGAAGAATTGAGATATTGGTTTAAAAATACGCGTGTCTCTTCTATAGACGTAATGAAACTAGAAAATATGTTTGATGGCCTTAGTTTATTGAAGCCTTTATTCCAGCCAACTCCTCAATTATGGTGCATCAGATAGACTAACGTTTGGTTTTATTAAATGAATTGTATCTTTATAAATGTGACATACTGTGCAGAGTCCTCTGTTGTACAACAATGGGGTTGCCACAGACCTTGAGTAAATTAGAAACGTATGTATGTGACCCTGTTGTGCACACAGTGAAACATTCAAATAACACGCTCATAACGAGAATATCTATGCAAGCAGCCACAGTGATGCTACACCGCAGCCATTACGGGAGGTTTATAATCACACCTCATACTCTGAAACAGTTACTTTAGTTTTGATGTACTTGACACGTTAGTTTGTTACTAACGTACGTGGAGTTATTCTTGGCTCTGCTACCAAACTGCAGTCATGGAGTTTAAATGAAAAATCAGTTTTGAAATAAATTATTACCAGTAGATCAACTAATTTATAAATAAATATTGTCCATGTCATTTTTTTAAGAATTCTGACACATGAAAAACTTCACCAGATTTATATGTCTAATATTATGTATCTAAAATGTTTTTTTAAAACTTTTGTTTCACAAAAAATATATATAAAAAACTTTTGTCACCTTATTTCTAAATAAATTTTACGTAGCCTATGCTATTTAAAAAAAAAGAGTTTACTCAAAAACGTTCTATAAAGAACCTTTCAAAATGTGTTATTCTTTATGTAGGCTGCTAATTTACACAATAAAATATGTACGTACTTTAATATTTACCTCCCTCAACCACCCTATAGAAGTCCCCTTTGAAAAAGCAACACACTGAAGCTGAAATAGAGATAGATTTTGTAAAGAGGAATATACCTAATACTTATATATTCTTTTAAATATTTTAATACAGACCGGATTAAAAAACTTGTAGATTAAAGAAAGATAAAGAAATATGAATGGCAAACAACAGAAACAAGTCTGTTAAACTACGCCATTAATTAAAAAATAATAACGCACTCTAAAAACAAACACACTCTAAGATTCACATTTAAGTGACTAAAGTATATAGGTAAATTAATACAGCAAAAGAAATAAATAACTGAGAGGGCTCCGAAACTTGACCCCAGACATTTTTGCCTTCAAATCGAATACTGGACAATTGTGTTACTTTTTTTTTCTTTAGAATCCCGCAAGATTGCAAACTGTATCCCGATTTATTTATTTATCTTATTAACAAGTCAGATTTGACAGTTCATTACCAAGTGACATATGGTGAGAAATTGATGAGTCATACTAGGCAAACCAAATAATCACGCCTAAGCCTGGATTCTATCTCATATAATTTTATTCCGGAAGTCGGCATACAATTAACAACGCAACTGAGGTCAACGGCTGCTGAATATTCGCTAGGTGGAAAAATATTATATGTACTGGGAACGAGACGGGAATATTAATGCGTTTATCATTTTACTATATGTGTTTAGTTAGCTAATTTTAAAAATTATTTATAGTGTCGTCAGGAATCATTTGACTTAAAAATACATTTTTCAGGAACTTTGATTTACTTCATAAATGAATATTCACAGTGCTTACACAAGATGGTTATTCGCCTGTCCGCCATCTTGGCAAGCGAGTTTTTTGTCTGAAGTTTGGATGCCATTTAAATGCGAATTAATGAATCTTCATTTAATCTATACGAATTAGTATGACATCTGTCATACCTGCAGGGTTATAAAAGAATAAGGCAGAAATGTGGTACTGTGTAGGTATAGCTTTAGAGACTATATGCACATCTCTAGCTGAAATAAATATAGATTCTTGGCATGCGGTTGTATGAAATTTAGGATCAAAGTTGTGATACAAAAAATACGCCATCTCAAATAACTCTCCCCTAGCGCAGATGCAGGAATATTACAATGTGCCAGTATGACACTTTTATTGCTGTATTTGCCGTGGTAAGACTGTTTCCCACGAAGGATCGACACCTGGGCAATTGATTCTCGTACCTCGACGTATCGCAATCGGATTAACGAACCGATCTCGGAAGTGAAACACGGACCGGAATAAATCAGCCTCGGTGGCAGAAGTCGCCAGGGAAACGTGATCATAGTGGTTTGGAGCGGTTTCTGAAAGAGGCGGGGAGATGTGGGTGGGGGGGGGGGGGGTGGAATGGTTCAAGTCAGAAGAAGAGGGGAGGGGGCGGAGGGGAGTCGACGAGGAGAGAGGAAATTTGAATGCAATTTGCAGCTCGGTTCGCAGCAGGCTTATCGGCAGACTCAATTTAGGACCGAGGTGCGACCATCTTGGGAGTTGTTTTTAAAAGGAGAATAGCAAGTGTTCAATGCCGTTCATTAATGTGACGGGCAAAAGGGGATGTAAAAACGTGTCAAGGGATAGGATTTGGAAGGAAGGGGAGAGATCGACCGTGTTTTAACATTCACTTCAGATCTCCCCGGGCGAGGCTCGGAGCAAGAACGGAGCAAGGGACAGCACCTGCTACTTGCTCAGTAGTTTGTGGGAACATCCACGAACGTTCCACGGCGACGTACAAGAATTGTCACTGGCCTTCTCAAATGACGCCACGCGAAAAACCACAGACATACTCTCACCTCACGCTATAAATCTCTGTCCGGAACGTTTACATACTTCCCATTAATAAAATGTCATATGACGAGCTTGCCACAGCTGTAGTGTAAACTGTATTATATGAAAATCCGTACTGCAAAAACTGCTAGCAAAAGACCTGCATGCATTCTTCAAGTTTTTCTAACTTCCGACTATATTTGTAATCTTGGCCATATAATCTAAGTACACGAGGTTTAAAACTAAATCCTTCAATCGCATAGGCGTCCTTTTTTAAGAGCAAGACGCTGGCAAATTTAACACTGAGTCAAGATGTATGCTTCGAACTTATCCTCTTTTCCTATCGTCCTAGCGAGGTGGCACAACGGTAATATGCTGTACTCGCATTTTTTATATAAATATGTTAGGCTCCTTGGCGAGGTCTCAACGTCGCCAAGGAGCCAAACATCCCTCCTTTACAACTTTGTTATTCGACAATTCGCCAGTTGTGATAGTTTTACTGACTTTGACAATTGTAACGACTCAAACCTTGGAATCGAACTCAGAACCCCTCGTATCAAAGTCGGCCACTCAACCAACTGAGCTACAGGGGATCGGCTCATTAGAAAGGACCCGGGTTCGATTTCCGGTTCCGGTCGTATTGATTTCGTTTTTCAATGGCTTCCTGAAATAGCTCCAGACGAATGCTGGGATGGACTTCAATAAACGTAAGATTTAGCTAATGTAGCCTAATGTAGCCTACGTTCATAATAATAGAAACAGTAGGCAATACTTTTTCTGTATGGCCCTCTGAGGGCGTCTGTGAGAGACATCAGATCCTAAGGTTTCAAAGCGCTCGGTAATCGAAAGTGGATGACGACAAATGAAAGTAGAAAATTCCCTTAAGTTTAAGAACAATGCCTGTCTCACAGCCTGATAATATAAGATTTAAGACAGTAATTATTTCTTATCGTGTAATAAAGGCTAACTAACTCATAGTACCAGTTTAGTCTAGTTGCACGCACCTAACTGTAACATGTAATATAAATTACCGGTAATTCGTTACACACTTAAATTACTATACGAAAGGGAAGAATTCAACAGAAGAGGGTGATACAGCCAGTGTAAAAATTAATTTGTAAACTTACCACACCGATGTTTAGGAGTGTTAAGGAAGTAAGTATTGTAAAATTATTCCCCATACGTCAATGGTAGCACTACACTTGTATAGTCACAATGTCACAATGCTCATATATTGCTCTATTTACAAGCTAAAGTGTGGTAAGTGTTCCATTCACTCTAAAAAAATTTTGTAACATTGACAAAGATTTTCTTTGTACTTTTACAATTCCTAGTAAAAGTATAAAAAATTTCTTCGTAAAATCATTAGTTTGTAAAGCCACAAAGCTAAAATTTGTAATACTACAAAGGAGTTCCTTGTAAGTATTGACAGTTCCTGTCCTGTTTTTTTTTTTTTTTTGTAAAAATTGCAAGGCATTCATTTGTAGTAAATGTACAAATATTGCCCTAGTAAAATTACTTGTTTATGAAGTTGCAAGAATTTTATTTCTAAAAACATATGTAGTCTGTCAAAATCACAGTTTCGCGGAAATTACATAGTTACACAAAATCACACACAGTATTATGTAGTGCATTTTTCTGGAACCAAGCGAATGTACATAATGAGTGTATACTTTAAAGTAAAAAATTAAAAATGTGAGATGACCATTGAACGTAGAGTATTCAAAAGTAACCTGGACTCAAAGTAGCGCCGAAGATATTGATTTTTTTCGAAAGTTAAATCTTTACTGCTTACACTGTAAAAAAACTTATATTAAATTGCCGACCCCCCGTGGCTCAGTTGGTTGAGCTGGGTGTAAATTTGTGTTTGTCCATTTGGGTCTCCAATATTGTCACTATACAAATAGTCTCACGAAAAGTACTGGGGTCACTCACATGACGTCACATTAAGGGGGGAATGGTTGGCGCAGTGATGATGCGGTAGCTTCCGCATCGCCGCTGCATCAAACATTTTTGTTATAAAAAAAGCGACGGTGGTCTAAGGCAGAGTTGGAATTCGTGGGGATGCGGGTTCGAATCCGAGCGCCTCCGTGCCACTTCACTTTTTTTTTTTTTTTTTCAAAATAATTTCATATAATATATATTTAATAGTATCTTAATATAGAAGTAAGGTGTCATTATTAAAATAAACCGAGTATTTAAAATTTATTTTTTCCTTGTTGCAATTAGAAAATCAAGGCTATCCCGTGTACTTTTACAAACATATACTTTGTATTTTTTTACAAAGACAACCTTTGTAGTTTTACAAGGAATTTCTTTGTAGAAGTATACAAAATTGTCACAGTGTAATGTATATGGGTTAATTACTTCCATTACTATTTAGGAAGTATATTTTTACAGTGAGATCCTACATCATCGAGGGTATCACCGAGATGAAAACAGAAGTACACTGTTAAAAATTTCTGTAAATTCACGGAAATATTTACAGAAAAGTATTGTAATTTTACGTAAGTGGCTTACAAAAAAGTATTCTACGGAAGTGGCTTCCGTAGTTTTTTGTTTACGGAAATTTGTCCGTATTGTAAGTTTACGGATGTTTGATCCGTAATTTTCCATAAATTAATGGAAATATGTTTCTGCAATTTTAAAGCGTATTTTACTGTTTCTTTTTTTTTAAGTGGTATTAACGATCACTATGACTCCTAGAGTTAATGTGCACGCACACTACTGGTGCTAAACGAAGATAAGACACGACAAGCTAAGGTAATAGAAGCTAAGTGCTGCTTACTGCATGATTGTCCACATTTTACTCCGAAGAAAGGAGATACGGAGCAACGAGCAGTACAGCCAAGGACTCGTATCGCTCATGGACAAAGGGCTGAACAGCCCAGTAAGTGGCCGAAGTGTTCCGAGGAGGCCACACATATTATATTCGCCTCGCTTCATCACAGCTGAAAAAAAAAATCGCATTTGTTCTCCGCGTTTCTATAGAACAAAATATTTTTCTCACAATGATAGTAATAAAGTTCTGTAAACTCATAATTTCAAATACAAATGTTGTCTCTTATAACGTTGATATCTTACCATTGCATGGAACTCGCTTATCTGTTACTTGTGGTAGACCTACAATGGTTAGAACGTATACCTAGCAACCGTAAGGTTGTAGGTTCAAATTCCAGCAAATTCAAGAATTTTTTCAGGATACTAATTTTTTTAAATCTCGGGAAAACATAGGAAATAAGAATATGTCGTAGTTCTACAAAATGGAGAACTAGTAATAAAAAAAACATTTTTTTTGCGGAAAACATAGTCTGTTATTTTACGGAGGGTTCCGTTATCAAGAAGAACTGAGTGTCCGTTGTTTTACGAAGATTTCTAGATAATTTTTTGCCTGTACTTTTCCGTAGTTTCACGGAATTTTTTTCTAACAGTGTAGTGGAATATAATATGTATATTCAACAGTTGCTGAGTCACGTAAGTCGCTAGTCTTACTCCGCTAGGACTCTGGGGTAGACTACTGCCCTTTACAGTGCTCTAGAAATACTCCCAGCCGCATGTATTTTCATATACGATGCCATACTATTTATTATGAAAAAAATTCTCAACATTACCTATCAATCAAACACTCATATTCATCGTCATTTTGGAATATTTAAAAATGATATTCACATAAATTTTGCCACCATAAAATCAGTACAAATGTATGGCATACGACTTTATAATCAATAACGGTATACAATACAAAGTTTAAATAATTTTATATCTTGTAGACTAGCCTGGTATGAGTTTTACGTTGAGCAGTGTTATTACAGTGTTGAATAATATGCCCCAAAATAATTTCAGTTTACGTTTGTTCAGTGTTTTCAAGCACGCTAGGTGTTCGTATTCTTGCCGTTAGTAAATGTTAAGTATGTGTTTCACATTCTTCATTATAACGAAGTTACAGGCTACTTCTGTTTTAGCGCGGAAAATGCATAGACTATACATATTATATTCACTGTATATTTTATACAATAGTTGTTACTAATGTATTGTCCAGTTGTAAAATGTAAGCCGTGGTCTATGTATGAATAAATAATGATGAAGAAGACGGGTGACGTGTATGCTACGTGCTAAGAACAGTGATGAATAACTGGACTTAGGTAGTTGTGCGGCGTACAGGACGTAGTGTTGACCTCCCACCTCTCCACTATATTAAAGTAGACTATGTTTTCCTTGGAGCCGTGGGGCTGCAGTCCCCCGGGGCAGTTAGGATTATGTTCGCATCCCTCTCGACCTGCTCTTCACGGTAAACTCCCCCCCCCCCTCCCCATGAGGGAGACAGGCGTCAGTTGTGAGCTGGTCACCCTTCCATGCCGCGCAAATCTTTACTTCAAACATTCATGTCAGCCTGGCTTCAAGTCTCTTCTCTCGCCTGCGCGCTGCACTAAGTTTTGACGCGAGCAACCTCCACTGACTTTCCTCTCCAGCTACGCCATCTAGACACGGCCTTAAGGATGTTCTAGTGAGATAAAATCAATATTTTATATTTTTATGTAATGTCGTTAGTTTTATCGATGATACTTGCGTTGTTACGTTCCATAAATGAAAAAATAGGGTCACCGCTTTAAGTCCCGCTGGGAAAAGCCAACGACCAAAGTACTGGGCGCATAAAGGCTACAATGTTGTTGACATACGAGGCAGTCTAGACCTTATCGGCTGCCATGTTCCGTACCTCAGACGCCGCATCTAGCTCCTGCTGTACATAGCTCGTAAGGACATCAAATACCGCATCGAGCCAAGCTATGAATGATTCTCGCTTAAAATGTGTTGCAGTGTCTTCGTAAATAGGTTTTTTTTTTCAAGAAACTATTCCAGACATGCCCAATGTGTCTATATGCGAAAAAAAAAACACTCCAAACAATGACTGAAGAATCGATTCAAAGCATCACGTCGATTAGAAGATTCATATCGAAGCCCCTCAAAATGGCTTAAACGGGTTTTTCAATCTATTATATCTAAACAACTACTGAAGACATTCTTGTGAAACTACAATACAGAGGTGTATAGCACTTCACTTAACACTTTCCACCAATAAAAGATGGGGTCACCACTGAAAGTGTCAGTCAGGCGAGTGTCCTACGATACCACTGCACGTTGTTTCAGTGTCTTGCGGTAGAGGCGATACCACATCAGATGAGCCAGTCAACATCGCCCTTAGCTCCGTGCCTCACTCACACTAACACACGACCACCACGCGGGCACCTTAACCGATTGAAACAGACGAAAGCGGTTCTCCTGGCTTCTAGCTGGTGATTACTTTTCGCGTATCTAATTTTGTTCACGTCTTGTTCAATTTCTGTTGAATCCTGCAGTATCGTTTTAAAGACGCCGCCTCTCCCGACACAACAGCGCAAGAAGAGAACAGGGGAAGATGAACTTGGCGAGGATGGACCAGCTGAGAGCAGAGAATCAGGGATTAGGAATCCCCCTGGGCGGGAAGGCAAAGAAAACTAGCAGACAATAAGTTTTATATTTCTTTTTATATCGTTCGCGCCGTCTAGTCTTTTCTTTCTTCTTTTATTTCACTTATCCTCGATGCATACATTCAGGCGCAGACCCGGCGGAGTTAATTTTCTGGCTGATTAGAGTTAATCCAATTGTTAAGCAAAGCACAAATCCAATAACGACAGTTGTGACGAGAGTGTTTCCAGGGTTGGTAGAAGGGTGAGATGGCCTGGCTGTTGGGGGGAGGGGGAGGAAATAGGGGTGAGTACTAGACACAACTTCAATAGACGCATCGCCACGCAGTCCAAGTTTCTTTGTTGCCGCCTTCACTGTTTCAAAGCACACGTCTGCACACTCGCATGTGTAACATGTGCAAAGTCTTAAGTGTATTCAAGTGGGGGAAAATGATAATTTTATATTTTTAAGAACTAGTGTTAGTTTTCTAGACATTACTTGGAAGTAGGTTTTCCTCTTATGAAAAACTAATCAGCTCAACCAGTTTTCCCATAATGGTACCTCAAAGTCAAAATTTACACGTTCTTAGCTCTTATAAGCCTCAAAAACCAATTTAGTAAAAAATTCACAATGAAACTAAATGTCGCAAGCTACTGCTTGATATGTTTCAAAATCCAATAGTAAATATTTTTTTCGTTTTGAAAAAATCAACAAAAAAAGCAAAAATTCAAAATTTTAGAAAATTTTTTATACAAAAATATTTTGTAAGGATTTGATAACATGTCATGCAGTAGTCCATGACATATAATTCCCGAGTGAATTTTAAATTGATATATGTTCATTGGTTTTTTTTTTGCGTATAAGAACTAAAGAACTAAAAACATGCAAATTTCGAATTTGAAGTGCCATTATGGGAAAACTCGTTGAGGGAAATTTTTTTCTTAAGAGGAATATGAACTCCCACAAAGCAAACACTTTTTCATACTAAAGGCCGATATTATATACCTCTTTCGAATGACAACCAACTGTTAAGGCCCTGGCACAATTGGCGTTGGTGTTGGTGGTTGGTGTTGATGGTTGGTGTTGGTGGTTGGTGTGCGGCACATCCCAAGGCACAATAGACGGTTGGCAAGAGGAGTTTACTGTTTAGTGAACAAGCCACCAGGTGGCAGTAAATCTGTAAAATGGTATATTGTTTATGTTTGGGAATGTTTACATCTGCGAATGTTCACATGTGATTGAAACAAAAAATCGCCTACCACTGTTTGAACTTACCAGTTGTTCCTACAATGTCGGCAATTTATTTCCATGTTTTTGCTTTTAGGGATTTATTTTTGTATATCGTGTGTTTTATGTTAAAGACGGGTGGTCTCTGACATACCGCACAAA
>PNEQ01091545.1:0-31278 GCA_003012365.1 Medauroidea extradentata | reverse complement strand
GAAGACAGCGGTGCACTCGGGGTGCTGCGCAGCACATGGTGAGCCATCACCACTTCGGACTGATAAGGTTGTACATTGTCATTAATAGAAATACTGTTGATTGGATATATGACTGAATTTTATTGTGATTTATAGTGTTTAATTAATTGATGGTAGACTTTTCTTGTGCTTTAATTGTCAAAGTTAATTAACGTGTCTGGGACACAGGAGTAATTGTGTGCATAACTAATTGTGTTGTGAGAGTTCTAGTTGATTACTGTTTTGTGTATTTCATAGCTTTGTGAGCTATTAAATCCAGTACTTAACTTAACTCTTTTATTTGTAATTATAGACCTCTATCCCAAAGAACTCATGGGAATTGCCCACATTTAAAGTTTGTGCTCTCAAACTTGTAACACTATTCACGAATTTCGTGTGAAACTACTCTAGAAGCATGGACTTAGCTTAAAGCTTCCCACCAATAAAAAGCTGGGGGTCACCACACAAAGTGCCAGGCGGAGGTCTACGATACCTCTGCACGGCGTTTCAAAAAGCAACGGAGTTGTAAGAATGGCCTTGAAGCGTGCATAAAATGCCGCATTGCCACAAGAAGCCATAGCACTGAATTAGCATCAATATTCCCGCCGATATTTTCTTACTATGAGACTTAATTGGTGACCGTATAATTATTGGCGAAACGTGTGTAGCAAAGTTCGGTGCACGCCACAGTCTGAATTTAACAAATATACATCCGGGTGGTACAGTTAGAAGTTCGGCATTCTGAAAAGGCCGTTTTCATCTATGTTTGAGATCTTAGAAACAGTGTTTTAATGGGCACAGGATCTTAATACTGAAATTCTGACCTTTTTTCGAAGTGTGTTTTTTTTTCATACGTTGGTACAATGGATGCATGTATGGAATATCGTTCTAAAGAAATATCTGTTCACGAATTCACTGCAACGCATTTTAAGAGCGTGGTAGGCGGCGCCTTTAAGAGGGCGAGGTACATAATTCAACGCTAAAACATTAATCTATAACTGTAGGTTTCTTAAGCCAATTTGCAAAAATTAAACAATAGCAATCCTAGACAATAGTTTTAGCCAACTTTTAAACAAAATTGTTTCCAGTATTACGATCTTCTGAGGCACAATCTCTGATGCCGGAAACTCGTGCATTTAACTGCGGCGCAAGAGATCAGGTGTAACGAATTAGCAATTCTGGATAAATATTTACTCATAAAGTGGCAAATACCATTATCTAGGATCGTCATTGAGTATTTTATCCATGACTGGATTTATTTGCTTGGACATACTCCATTCGCAAATAAATCCAGTCATGCGCTCCCATTGCACAGTTCTTTCAAAGATCATATTTTATCCATATTAGCTTCGAAAAAATCGTAGGAATCAATGGATGTTTTCAGCGGTTATTTATCTGCCATGCACTCTTAGGACAACCACAAGGTGAGTAGGTTGACATGTTGGTTCTACACTCTTGTAGATAGCTAGTGGGTGGTATGGGCGGTTCGGGATAAAGTGAGCACTCAAAAAAGCCCTGCTAAATTTCTATTTTAAGCCAATTTGCATCTTTCCGCGCATAACGGCTAACTACGGGAAATGTCTAGCCTTGCGCGTGTAAGATACATTGTGCAGTGCAATTTGATACAAAAAAGTTCACGACTTATATAAAATATAATTATATCGATTTCGGTTGCTTTTTCTTCAGTGTAGTTGTATTTAAATGTGAAAATACATGGAACTATACCGCGTAATTTCGCTGTCAACCACACACGCAGCAAGGTAACTAGTGGTAATGTAGAATTATGTGCAGTAACGATTAGTGTTATTTTACAAAGGTTAAATTTCTAGTGCTCACTGTAACACGAACGACGTATATTTGTTTATTGCGTACTGTCGTCCAGCTGAACACGGGACAGCGGGCACAATTACCTCTGCGATGCGTCATGTTGAGTTGAGATGTGGAGCTGAGGCGACGGAACGTGCGTGGTCCGTTATCGCAGAGTCGAGATAACGCCGCTCTATGAATTCGCCCTGCGCTCCTATCTTCACGTGCAAACAAATGAAATCATTCAAACGGTTTTATCGACGAACAGTTCACGTCATCGTCCTCTTACTACCTACATACAGCACCTGATCTGCGTCGTCGGTCACGGGGCAGTTTTATGAACTCTGTAGGTTTCGTGGTGGATGCCACAACAACCATCGTCTGTATTCCAAGTGTCTCGCGTAAGCATGCTAGTTTTTGAGAGTTATGTTGGCAGCCTTGTATAACATAGAGTTTAGAGGAAAGGCACCCCCCCCCTTCCCCGCGCACACACCAAAGAACTCGATCGGGCTCACAAAAGGGCACAACTGTACAGTCCTAGTAACTGAGATGATATATTCAGTTTTTAATTTATATATTAAACATTACAATTACGTTGAACATTATCCTATTCAGAGTTAATTTTGCTTAGTATTATTTACTTGACGAATTACGCGTGTCAAAAACATGACAATATAATAAAGCAGTACTTATTTTTGGTTCCGCCGATGGTCCAGTTTGCAACTGATTACGGAAACAGCAGTGCTTCGCTCTTGTGACGGGTGGTACAATGCACGCACACACATGCACACATACATAGGAAACTGATCACATAAGCCTATTTTTTCTTCCGAAAGTAGGCTCAGAATACGGCACATCTATTATAAACTTGTTTAGGGTCTTCTCAAAAGGGTAAAAAATGATTTTCCAGACAAAAAACACCTGAAACCTGATTCGTAAAGTAGAATTTCTTTTGTTTGATTTTATGCCGTAAGTCACTTTCTACAAAACACTTCCCGAGCATGAAGACTGTATTATTCTTGATGTTCATACTAGTGCCATCCATATTGTTACTTTTGATTTTTCTCCACCATGTAAAAAGCATAACGCCAGTGCTCACAAATCATGTATTAATTAATTTATATTTCTACAACTCTAGTGTTTGTTTTGTGCTGTAAGACATTACTTATGACTACAGTTTCTTCATTTCAGAAATTTATTTTTCGTAGAAATTTGTATATTGGCATGAAAATGTCACAATTTGGAGATCTCGAGTAACAAAACCCATCTGACGTACTGAAATGAAATTATTCATTCGGTAATAGACTATGAGGAGATATGATTTCGAAGAAAATTGTCGTTACTGTTATATAATTATTTTTTTTAATACAAAAATATTTTGTTGCATATTTTTCTAAATTCCCCGAGAAGTAAAATGTGGACTGTAAAGCCAGTTGGTTTACATTATCTGCACGACCGGACGGCGCGGCGCCCCTGAAAGTTTTCCCTCTCCTACGAGAAGAACTTGCGCCCGTCATAGCGATGGACGTAGCAGGCTCGTCTTTATCTGTTACGCCATGTGGGACATGTGACGTCACAGCCGGCTGACTCACACAAACACTTGGTGCTCCATGCTCGTGAGAAGAGATGCTGTTGTTGCCTGCTGACTACTCGAGGCGGATAATGACTTAAACACAGTGCCAGCACTGGTTACTGCAAGAAGAAGCCAGTACGCTCATACCTGCGAGTGTCATTACAGGCTTAGGCCGGGATTACGATGACTCACGTTCGCGTATCACTTACAACTTTATCATGTTCACGTGTACGTAATACGTAATCAATTGAGATGCCATATTACGATCCTTCACGTAAGCTGCAAGCAGGCAATGAAAAACGTCGTGGAATCAGTCGTCGAGTATGATATTAGAGACCATTGAAATTAATAGTCAAAGATGACAGTGATGACACAATAGAAGACATTAACTCCTCCGAAATGTGATTGACCCAGGCGATCACATGGTATAACTTCACGTATCACTTGAACTTTAAAGATTAATCGATAAAAACTATAATTGAAATCTACATGTTTCTGACAGTCGATACGGAAAAACTCAGAACAGCGATCATCGATGATAATGATATGCGGCCGAGTTGTGTGACCACTCGCCTCCCACCAAGGCGATTGGAGTTCGGTTCACTAGTGGGAATCGTACCGGATAATGTCGCTGGCCGGCGGGATTTCTTCGGAGATTCTGCTCTTCCCCGCCCCAACAATAGTAGCGGGTTAGAATTAATAAAATCTGTATTGGGGTGCGATACCTTGACCGTAGAGTATCCTTCTCATACGATATCTAATTTCTAACCGATAATGATATCTGCCAACTTCAGTAGTAAACATTTACCCAGAAAAACGTAGAGATAGGTTGCGTTAGTGTGTGAGGCAAAAAAAAAGATGGACTGGTAAGAGACTTTCAGAGGTGACCCAATTATTTAATTTGTGAGCAGCTTAGTTTAAAGTCTAACGCTTGTTTTTTTCGAATCCAGGTGTTGTTTTTCCAGCCTGGACAGGCCATTTTTAGTCATTTTGAGGGGCCTGCATAGGGCCTACGTTGTTTCTAAATAACGTGCCGACTTTTTAAAACTATATCAACATAGTTTGAAATGTGTGTTATTTTCGTAGGTATACACATGCAAAACAAGTTAAATAGTTTTGAAAAAAAAAAAAAGAGCCGTATCTCGCTGAAACGCATTTGAAGGCTCGGTTTCAATCGCCACATTGAATTTTATAATTTTTCGCTCTTTTGGAATTCTAAGAAGAAAAATTTTAAATTTGCGATTATACCACAAATTCTATTTACATTTCGCTAAAGTACAGACCTTGCGATTTAGTTGTAAACATATAATTACGCCGCAATGTGTGTGGCAAATTTTTTATATTCATAATTTGCCCGACAAATTGCGACCTAACTGTACGTTACTACCTGTATTGCCATGCTTGTATCGTAGCTCAAGGTAAATAGAATTTGCTGTATAGTCGCCGATTTATCATTTTTCTTCTCAGAATTCCAAGAAAGTGAAACATATTAAAATTCAATATGGGGACTGAAACCGAGCCGGAATCCAGTGGACTTGTTCGATTTTCTGTGCTGGTTGGCAAACGTACCCGGTTGAACGGTTAACAACGTACATTAAAAAATTATCGCGTCTCAAAACAACAAATCTTGCTCGGCTATATTCTGGGCAATCACTGAGGAACCGGTCCCGCTGCTCGCTACGTCAGCCTAATCGTAGGCAGAGGATTTTCCTCTCCGGATGTCCTCCGCCGTCATAGTTTCAATCACTCAATGTGACGCAATACACACACAAAAAAAATGCCGCAGTAGGCTGGGGTGCCCCTGACATATCTAAGACATAGCGGTAAAAAGTTAAAAAATTGCAAATCACGTAAAAATTAGGGCGTCGCCTGTTCCCCGCGCTTAAAATATGTTGCAGTGTGTTCGAAAATATATTTTTACGACACTATTTCACATGTGCTCATTGTGCCTATTTGTAAAGACAAAACACACTTTGGACGAACACGGAATTTCATTGTTATAAGACACATTGCTTATTAAAAACACCGTTTCTAAGCCCTCCAACTTACATAAAAATGGTATTTTCAGACAGTAGTAATTCAAAATGTACTAACCGGATGTGTATGAAACTCAGACAGAAACATACCCTGTACATTGCTGCAGATTTCCCATCAGTAAAATTATATGGTCACTATTTAAAGTCCTATAGTATAAGTGCATCGGCGGGAATCTTGCACGTTAGTTCAGCGCTTGGTTCGTTGTGACGATGTCGCATTTGATGCGCGCTTCACGGTCGTCCTTACAGCTCCGTCACTTCTGAGCCTCTAACGCGCGGATAGACGGCGCCCTTAAGGGTGTTCAAGTGCGATAAAGTCATAATTTTATATTTACATGAAATAGTGTTCTTTTTGTAAAATTACCTTCTAGGAAATACATACGTACAAATTTTCCAATATTTATGCATGATAGCTCTGGGGTAAACATTTTTGCAAGTTATCATACCTGTAACTGTAATGCTACCTTTACCTTCGTTTTTCTTTAGTGTTTTGCAGAAGAACTTAAGGGCCTCGCCTACCACGCTCTTAAAATACGTTGCAGCGTGTTTTTAAATACGTTTTTTTTTTTACGAAACTATTCTACATGTGCCCTTTGTATGAATGTACGAAAAGAAAATACACATCAAACGATGACGGAAGAGTGGCTTCAAAGCATCTCGTCAATTAGAAAAATTATTTTCGAGCCCCTCGAATGTGACTAAAACAGCTTTTTCAACATGTTATATATGAAAAACTACGCATGGGATTCGTGTGAAACGACTCCAGAAGCATGAAATGAACTTTGCTTAAAACTTTCCATCAATAAAAAAGATGGGGTCATAGCACTGAAAGCGTCAGTCAGACGAGTGATCTACGACACCACTGCACCCCGTTTCAGTGTCTTGCAGTAGAGGCGATACCGCACAAGATGAGCTGTGGTCAACATCGCCCTTGGCGCCGTATCTCGCTCTCACAAACACACGGTCAGTAGGTAGGCGCATTAAATAATACTGTATTTTCAATACTTAAAAAAAAAATCTTTTCCTTCTTGATATTTCCTATTTCGGAGAGGACCCAGATTTCTGTATAGGCTCTCTCATTTTGCTACACCAGAGATGTAAAGACGTAAGCGCTAACTTATTTAATAAAATAATACGCTAACCTTTGTGATCAGCTATTCAAATGAGTAATAAGCACCCTCCACGATGTCTTCACAGTTATTTCTAATTCTATGAGCGTCCGATTTTTTATTAGTTCAAGGGCTCCTACACGAACTTTTCTTTCTTTCGAGCAGCGGATGTCTTTAAATAGCCATCGCTCAAACCGGAACTTGTGTGTTGATAGTAAGGCCTGCCAGACGCGGTCATGTTAATGTTCCAACGCTGAGCAGCGGCCATTAGGAATCGATCACACTTTTCGGCGAAGGCTACATCTCGTCCGTGCGCTTCTGCTCTCTAGCCTTGTCTGTGCCCACTGCGTTCCCATACTCCGACGCGTTCTGGTGATGGAAAAAGTTCAGGACAGTGAGAAACCACGAGTATAGACTATTTAAGGGGCCTCCCTACCTGCTCTTGAAATGCATTGCAGCGAGTAGCGATAATGCATTGCATACGTCGGTCAACGGCAGCCTTACTGCTCCTGCTACACAAACGCAGACTATCTAGGGAGGCCCCTCAAGGAGCATCTCCACTCTATCCAGTGTTACAAGAAAGCGGAAAACCTGATATGTTGGGATATTAACAAAAATTAAATACGATAGGTTCGTTATTGCACATCATTTAAACTGGCAAATTATGGTTATGAATATTACATACAAATATTACAATCCGTTTGTTTTTAACGGGGAAAAGGTCATGTCTAGTTCAGAATTATAATTATGAGCAGTTTTGGCACTTGACAAAGGCGGCATTTGGTAGTTATACTCTTTCCAAGTAGATGACAGCTGCTGTGTCCTTATTATGAATGCAAAATTACGGCAGCATGGACACGTCTGGTTTTGAATGGAAAAAAATCTCAAGATTTTTTTATTGTGATGTGAATTTTTTCAAGTTAAATCTACGTACTCGTGTGTAACTTACCAAATATATACAAAAATAATAAAAAAATTAATACATTTTTGAATTTTTGTGGGCACACATGGTTGTTTTAAGTTTGCGTCTCGTATGTTTACGGTACCTTTGTAACTTTGGTCATCCGTTTATCCTGAACAAATTAGTTTGAATTAAAATGCATATCTGTTTCTAGAGAAAATCTACAACATTACTATGCATTTCGTGATATAATACAAAAGGGTGGACGTAGAATGTCTATAGGCGCAATAAAACTTACTGGGAAAAATTGACGAGCTTTCTTCGTACAGTAGTGAATATATGTACTGCGCTGTAATTTTTAAAATGAACAGCACAATTTAGTCTTACAATGCAGAAAAATTCTGGCAGATTTATTGAAAAGTTTAGTGGCCAGTATTTTACTCAATAAAATAGTTGCATAGTTACCTTAGAGTGGAAATAATGAGTTTATGAACAAAAATTATACTATCTGCTCCGCAAACTAGTTGTTGATTAAAAAAAGGTGTGATTGAAATGAACTGAAATAGGTCATAATTGGGAATGATGACCATCCCTATAGCGCAGCTAGTCGTGACCTCACGCACAACTTCTCGAAAGCCAATCATGTACAGCACAGTATGCTGCCATTAGATCTATTTAATACACTTGATAAGGCAGTGTTAAGTGAGCCCTATACAGCTAGCGCATCAACACTATCAATACTTGCAACGTTTCAAGAGAAAGTTTTTTTTGTATGTTCAATACATTTATCTAAGAAAAGAAAATTTATTTCAAACTACGCTCCTCTGTTTTATGTTTCGTAGAAAACTTGGTTTCGGGGCACTTCCAAAGTGGTAAAAAACGGCTTTTTTCAGACTGCCGTCACGTACAAAATACCAACCGCAATCGTAAAACAAAAGTAGAGAAACACGCGCTGAACTTTGCTAAGTACATCCGTAAATAAAATAGTAGCGTCACAGCCTAAAGTCCCATAGGAAAAATAGCCAACGACCAAAACACTGTACGTAGTTTTCGAGGTCCGCCGTGTATAAAGACATAACGGTTATTGAGGCACGAGACCAGTCTAGCTCTTATCACCTGCCTGTTTCCATACTTCAGACGCGTTATCTAGTGCCTGCTGTATACGGCTCTTACGGTCAGTTTACACTGAAACAATAGCACCAACAATGTAAATTACAAAGTGTTGGTTACAGAAATGTTATCAACACGTTACGTGAGTGAGTAATTTTGGTCAGCGCGGTCTTTAGCGCTGGTGAGGGATGGCATGAGGTAAGTATGTAGGAGCGCCTGAACGTAAGGGCGGGGGGAACGGAAGATCACCGAGAAAACCCGCCGACATGCGAAAATCCAGGGACCTACCCCGCCGAGACTCGAACCTGGATCGCCTTGTTGGGAGGCGAATGGTCTGACCGTTTGGCCACGACAGCCCAACAAAGTATGTGCTATGCACACTATGTTGATAGAAAACGTGCTATTTACATTCCTCAAAACACTACTGTTAGTAACAAAGTGATATGATTGATAAACTGACTTTAATAACAATGTTCATGACAAAAATGCAAAAAAAAAACTTTGCTGATAACATTGCTAGTAATATTTATCAGCATCCCTAGTAAGGGTAGGGAAAATAATAGTTTCAACAGCGTTGGTGGTAAAGTTATTAACATGTTTCTAAAATTTAAAACTTCCACAAAATGTTGATAGCAAATTGAACTAACATTAATTTGTAAATACGTATTAACAAACTTAAAAACATAATGCTGGCAATGATTTTCAAAACATGATATTACCAACAATTTTCAAGCATTTTTACAACATTTGTTAGTAACGTTGTTGAAAACACATGTTATTTGCAATTGTATTGCCGGCGTAAACCGAGCTTTGTGTATTTCTGCAACTTTTTCTTCGGGTACATAGACTAGTTATTATTTGCAAATGAAACGATAATGATCATTGAGCCACTCAGGCTGAATGCGTAAGTTTTTTTTTTTTTTTCAGAATAATACACTGAATAACCTATAGTTTTGTTTGGTAGAAGTGGACGTTTGAGGATTGATGAACTGAAGTCTATATTTGGGCATGATTTTCTTTTTTTGACATGCATAAGACAGTTCTATAAATTTGCTATCACAACGTAACAATATTTGCACTGTACTTAAAATATGTAAAATGTTCTACTATGCTCACAAATGACTGATTTAAAATCTGTAATAGGTATCGGTTTCGTGGCCTCCGCTTTCCACATTTATCCCCCCCCCCCCCTTTTTTTTCTTGTTAGTTGTTCTTAAAGATGAGATTTATTTTTCAGAATAATTAGTGCGAGTCGAAAATATTTTTAATGATCGTTGTGAATTTTGAGTCTTGCAGTCTAAACGACAACTTATACGAAACATGTCTGCTTCTGGGCATCTACGGTTTCCTCTCATTTTATTTTACAAGTGTCAGTTCCATTATTTGCAGTCTAGGATATTTTATTTGCTTGCGTCAAATTCTCATGGCGTTTGACACTAGGACGTTGTATACTATGCGCTCAGATTATTCATGACAAACCAGACGAGTAAAGCAAATAGGACGGGCAACTGACATGCACATTGTTCGCATCTCCGATAGTTCATGACCTAATACGGAAATGAACGGCTCGTAGGCCGAAGAGACGGAAAGATGGCGTGAGGTTTCCCGCCCTGGCTCAGTCAAGGTCCGGAAACACTCGACTGCGCGCCGTGACTCAATTCCAGTCACGCCCTTGAGTGTCCATTAGTGCAGTTAGGTTCCCAAACGACTGTTACACCTCTCACGGACTGTCCACTATACGAGCCATTCTATGTTACTTTTATATTATTTATTCACGTTCATGGCCAACTTGAGTCGTTGGCTGGTTTGCACTGCCGTGCTTACCAACACAAATAATGATTTAAAATTACAGTTACAAAAATACATATTCTGATTTTAAGTGTACTAAAGTACAGAACAATGAGGGATATATAAATTCTTTAACAAATACAATTGGACAAAAGTTATATGCCCTTCATATCGAACGGCACAGATTTAGCCAGGTTTGGTCTCAGTAATATAAACATAATTTAACAGATTGTTGTCATACTACGTGCAGGTTCATTAACGTTAAACATAAAATGTAAATCGGTAACCTCTTTTCACTGCGTAAGCATAGCGGCATACCTATGCTGCAAGATTCTGCAGTAGACTGATAATTTTTAAAATGAAAATAACAGAGAAAATAGCTGTTTAACTCTTTCAGCTATCGAAAACAAAATACACTGTAGAATCCAAGAAGAAAAAAATCCCAACGAATTCCTTTAGTGCCGTGATGAAAATCACCAGAAAATAATCTAAAACTTCAGTTGTGGAGGGGGAGGGCTCCATGCTTAATTTTTTTAACGTCGTCTTTAGGCCTACGTCTCGTTGACAGCGAGGTCATTGGAGACGATTACACACAACGGTACACAAGGACAGGAAATGGAAGGGGAATCGACTTTTGCCTTATGTAAACACACGGTGCCCAAAACCGTAGCAGTATTCATACCATTCTCTGTTTTAATAACCCTTTTCTCTATGGTAACAGAAAATGGGAATGAAATCTGCTACGTTTTGGGCATCGTGTATTTGGAGCCTAAGAAACCATCCCTGGAGCGAGTTTGGTAAATGGAAATCAGGATGGCTGGAATCGGGTATCGAACCCGGGTCCTCCCGAATACGAGTCCAGCATATTATCATTGCGCTACCTCACTAGGTTCATGCGCCCATTATGCAGGTGTAGAGCTAGATTTCCAACTCGTCGCTTGGAAAGTGGGTTCTGTCTAACAGTAATCACAGGAAATTGTTTTAATGAATTAATTGAAGTATATATGTTAAACAGTTTTATGTTATTTCGTATTAATTTTAAAACATTCACAAAATATGTCTGGATTAGTTCCTAGGTCTCATATGATTCCATCAAGTCTAAGTTTCTGAAATATTGTTGCGTGTTGGCCGGGCAGTAGGCACATTACATCATGGACAGCTCGGTGAGTCAACCAGCGATGTCATGGGTTTCGCAGCTATGTCGCAACTCCAGAGAGACGTCATTGGTGTGCCCCGATGACGCCAGTACGAATACGTGATTACTAACAGGTACGACCGAAGTAATGTCTATTTTTAGACCACAGGTCACCATGTTTCATCAGCCATTGACGTCACTGTAGGGGCCTATAAAAGCCTCGGTACTGCGCAATATGAGTTAGTGAAGAGTTTGTCAGTCTTGTGGAATCTTGTGCAGTCTTGTGGAGTCGGGAAGTGATAGTCTTGTAGTGAGTCTTGAAGAGTCAGTCTAGCATTGTGCAGTCAGTCTGGAGTCTGGCGAGTATGAAGTGAGAACCGAGAGTGGTGTGAGGCAGCGCCCTTAGGCTCGGCATTGCCACTGAGGCGGCGATGGTTGTCGTGAGAAGTGATGGGCCGAGAGGAGACACTGGCGGCGTTGCAGAGATGAGGACCCAGCGCCTTGAAGGCGGAATCACGACGGCGTCGAGGCTGATGTAACATCGGCGGAGCTGACAAGGTGTGGCGTCTCGAGGATGTAAACACGGCAGCGGTGGTCGGTGTCAAGTCTGAGTAACATCAGTGCCCTACAGAAGGGACTCACAACACTTAGTTGTTATGTCGGCGCGACTGAGCTGACGAGGTGTGGCGTCTCGAGGATGGCAACACGGTAGCGGTGGTTGGTGTCGAGGCTGGGTGACACCAGCGGGCTGCAGGAAGAACGAACAACACTTGTGGTGTTGTGTCGGAGTGCTGCAGAGGTGGTGAGCTGTGGAGAACAACACTGACGGTGTTGTGTCGAGGAGGGCAGTAACTGACTACTTCAGGAGACTGTCTACCTGGTAATTCAAGAGGAGTGCTTCAAGAGTTCGCTTTTGGTACTGCTCAGAGGAGGGGCTAAGCTTGTGCAGAGAGGCTGGTGAGGACATCTTGGTGATGTCAGGAAGACGTCTTGGTGATGTCGGAGTCTACTGCGAGGCTACAGGCCCATACCTTCGGAGCAGTACTGGGTGGGACAAGAGGGCTTCTGCTGCGGGTCGACAGGTGAAGAAGGAGGTGCACGACGGGAGTCGAACCGAAGACCTCAAGAGTGAAAACAGTGGTGCACTCTGGGTGTTGCACTGTACATGGTGAGCCATCCTCCCTTAGGACTGTTAAGGTTGTACATTGTCACTATTTGAGAGACTGTTGATTGGATATATGACTGAATTTTATTGTGATTTGTAGTCTTTAATTGATTAATGGTAAATATTCTTGTGCTTTAATTGTCAAAGTTAATTAACGTTCTGTGGCACAGTACTAATTGTGTGCATAACTAATTGTGTTGTGGGAGTTATAGTTGAATACTGTTTTGTGTATTTCGTAGCTTCGTGAGCTATTAAATCCAGTACTTAATTTAACTCTTTTATTTACAATTATAAGACCTCTATCCCAAAAGAACTCATGGAAATTGTCCACATGAAAAGTTTTTTTCTCAAACTTGTAACAATATTCTGCAATATGGCCTATACAGTTATGTTTCTGCTTGTATGAAAAAATACTGCAATATGGCCTGTACAGTTATGTTTCTGCTTGTATGAAAAAATATTAAGTTCATACGTATTTTCAAGTTTTTGTACTTCTGGGAAAAACAGCCAATCAGTTGTTAGTGCTCTGTAGGCTAGTGAAGAGACTGACAAAACATGTTTTAAAAATAATTAAATTAGAACTTAAGATGTTACCTTAGGCGCTTATGAAAATTCACCAGCTGGAGTAGGGTAGGTTATGTGAGTCACGTGACTTTGTTTTGTCGATTACCAGGATTTGTTAACAAGTGCAATGCTATTCGAGGTTTTAAGATGACAGGAATAAAAAAGTACATATTTTATACTTGATAAATAATTAGCTAAATGTTACGCCCGCGTAGCATTCTTTGTACGTTATTTCATTTATATTTAAATATAATTTTAGTTTTAGTAGTTGATCGAGAGCAGGGGTGGATTTAAGGGGGAGAGGCTTCCGGGCTGAAGAGCCCCTCCTTAATCCTATTGAACATTATGCAGCCGAAATTTGTCCAGTCGTTTCAAGGAAACTAGAGGTTTGTTTTGTGATGGTGATGATCCAAGTACATTTATTGTGTCCAACTTGTGTGTTATTTTTAATGTTCTGTAACAATAAACAGCAACACTTTTGAGATGGCTAGAATTTTTTGCAAGCCATAACATCACATAAGCCTTCCCTACATCCCCAAAAAATATTTTCTAAATCCACCACTGATCGAAAGGCTATTAGTTGAAATTTCGAACACTGATAAGTTTCACACGGATTAAAATTCGATCACCAGAAATTTTGGCTGACCTACCCTACCCTCGTGAATTTTCATAAATGCCTCTTAGGGATGGCCACATTTCGGGCAACAATGGTTTGTTCATTCAAATAAATGAAAGTATTTTTTTTTTGTGAAGTTATATAAGCTTGGCGAAGTCATGCTATCAAACTTCCCGCACGCATTTCAATGCACTGGCGCGCCGCGGGTGGTTGCATTCGCATGACAGCAGTAGGAAAGTGCACGCGAAATGCGCCCGTGTTGGCGGTCTGATTTAGCGTGCGGCGCGCGACAATTGGCGGCCATTTGCGATCCGACAAGCCGGTCAAGGTCACTCTTCCCTCTTCCTCCTCTCCGTCACTTTGTGTTCGTTCCGTAGAATATAGTCTATGCCACTTTTCTGATAGCTCTGCTGGCATTGCTTTTCGTAGTCTTCTGTGCGAATTGTGGGCTAGCTGTAATGCCATATAACGTATATTGTACCAGTACAAAAGGATATTCTGCACTATCCGAACTTGGTCTGCGGCGACTGAAACGTACCGCTTCTGTAGATTTCATAACATTTTTTTTAAATAGGTCATCAACATACAATTCTTGGAGTTTTCGTGCGCTCAAAAAAAAAAATCATCCAACGGCTGAGTAGATCAGATCACATCATCAATACTACTGAGCAGATTATCCCTACTATATTATCGTAGTCGCCTTAAGGCGCGCTGACTTTACGGTCTCGCCTGGTGCCGCGGCGGTTATATGGTCACACCTTTCGCCTCTCACCAAGGCGATCCGGGTTCGTTTCCCAGCGCGTCTGAGAATCGTGTAGTTGGGTCGGCAGGTTTAATCAGGGATATCCCGTTTCCTCCAACTTTTAATTCCGGTGCTGCTCCATACTCACCACATGTCACCCCTCACCAGCGCTTGAAGACGTAGATGACCAGAATCTCTCTCTCACTCTACTCTTCCCTCCACAAACTGATCCCAGCACCCTAGTTAACTTCTGGTCACTGCAGAGCAAATCCACCACGGAGACTAATGACCTGCCTATCATAAACACTTTCATCGTGGTCGTGTCCATCCTCTTTAAGAGGAGTCCTCGACTGGCGCATGGACGGCGTTGCAGCGTGTCACGCGCATACATTTTTACGCGAAACCGCTCAAGTTATTCATATTATGTTTACCTACGAAAAGAACACAGACTTGAAACCATGCTTCTATTTTTTAAAAAATGCAGCACGCTTGTTAGAAACATGATATTAGGACCTCTCAAAATGGCTAAAAACGGGTTTTTTAGACTGTTGTAACCCCGAAAATATTACCTAAATTCGTAAAGTGCAAAACGAGAGGCACGCGTTGGTCTTTACTTCAAACTATTCAAAAATAAAATATTGGGGCCACCGCTTAAAGTCCCATAGCAATATGACTACAACGGAAACCTTGAACGCCAGTTTGGCACGCTGTGAATAGAGGCGATATGCTTCTCGTCAAGCGTGGGACACTGGCTCTTATCGCTACGCTGTTCCCACGCGTCAGAGGTGGAAATTTGACACCGCGAAGGACTCCTCTTAAAACTCGCAAATTCTCGAATTTATTTCTGCAGGGATTATTTTCGTTTGTCGGCTACAAACAAACAAGTAAACAACCAAAACATGTAAATTTCTTGGTTGGTTTTATGTGCCAGAGTGCTCATTTGTGTCGATTTAATTTCATGTTTGATTGTTTGTGACTTACTGACTGAATTCCTTGAAAAATTGCATGTAATGTTTTCCTATATTTGCCAGCAGCAAGAATTTTTTTTTGTTTATTTGTCTGTCTGTTATTTGACACACCATTTGATGCAATGGTGTGTGTCCAGCATACTTCTTTGGTATGTATTGTTTCATATCAGTAAAATATTGAATTTAGTTTTTTAATTGACACTTTAAAAAATGCACTCGTTCGTGGGAAGAGCCTACTTTCGGTCGAGCACAATAACCCACTGGCACGCGTTCGATTACTCTGCGATCTCCTGGTACACACGATCAGTATTTTACAAAGGTCAGAAATGGTTAGGGTTTCAGGACATAATTAGTTAGAAGATGAGATGATGTTTGATTCATTATTGATCAGAGACGGGGGATATTGAATCAGTAGGACAGTGGGGAAAAAAAAATAAAAAAAAAACTCTACAGTAACTGTCTTCGATCATGGCATGATCTGTTCACGATAAGTGAACACCTTTGAAGACTGTCTTTGCCTATAATAACTATTGAAAACAGTTTTTATTGTATCCTCAACGTCAACATTTTATTCTAAGGTAATCTATACACTTTGATTATTACTTAGGGTGCTACATGTTAGTTAAAATGTAGCTAAAAATATGAATCAGTTGAAAGGGAAAAGTAGCCAGGGCTTCAAAATGGTCACTTTATCGTGAATCGCCTGTATACGATCTTTCCGAATGGCAACACTGTAAAGAATAATTTGTAAATTTACCACACCTATGTATACGAATACGAGTATTAAGAAAGTAGGTATGGAAGCATTCATATTTAAACATCAATTGTAGCATCCCCATATATTATAGCAAGCAGTGAAATGTATACTGGTGTTACCAGACTTATATAGTAACAATGCTGAACAGTTGCACAATTACAAGCTCAAGTATGGTAAGTATCCCATGTTTTGCGTTGCATAGGTGAACAATTTCCCGTGCTCTTGGGAAGTTTTTTTACACTGCAATACTGCTGCAAACCTGCGCGGAATTTGACTAAATGAAAAGTTCTTAATTTGAGGTAGGTCTGGAGAGCGAGATGGCCACGGGAGACCTTTTTAGTCCAGCGAGTCGTCCACCAACCCAGCTCTGTGTGGACGAGCATTATCATCGACGAAAAAGAACAACTCTCCAGCGTCCCCAGAATTACGCACGACGTATCTTCATTTGTTTTATCTGATCGTAAATAAATTTTTCACATGTACTCTAATTATTTTATCTATACTCTATTCATTCTATGGTTGCGGCTAATTCATCCACGTTAATGACAATAAAAATGTTTGCACAGCATAAATTTCATTTGAAATATGGAAAAATACGAGGCAACTGTGTTACGGCACAATCACAATGCGAGGAATCAAAATATAATTCAATTGCTTTGATTCATTTCGTTAGCAATTGCAATTTCTGCTGCTACCTTAGACTGGACAGAGCATAGTGTGGTTTGCCTCGCGTAAAAAGGTAAGTTTACGACAATTTGATTGGGTTGTGCGGTTCGCGATAAAAAGAGCATTTCCGAAGACAATCGTGTACATAATAATGATAATAAATATTATTTATTGTGGCTTCAGTTGTTAACTTTTGAGTTCGTTGCAATATATAGACTAAACTTTGAAAGCAATTTAGATGGCTTTTTTAAATTTGAAAAAATAGCAGGAAAATAAAATTATCTGAAAGAATAAACGTAACTAGGGTTTCGAAAATGTTTACTTTACACTGAACGAGTAATTTTGAAATCCTAGTTACATTTATTCTTTCAGATAATTTATAGTTGCATGCAACTAATAAACATAAACAAAGAAGCCTATGTAACAATCAAACGTACTCAAAAGGTGACGTCTGAAGTCGCAGTACGTAATATTTTTCAATAATTTTTAACGCAAACCGCTCTATCTCTGGGTAAGTACAGCAGTCTCTATTTAAAAAAAAAGTGTTTCTCTCTACCACAAGTGAGTTCTGCATAAACACATTTACATGGCTGCCAAACTACCCAGTACACAATTTTTTTTTCGGTGTAAAAATGTTGTTCACCTTAGCGAGGCCATAAGAAACAACTTTACATAGGGATATAAACTCGGAGAGGAATCGACAATGGCCTTCGTTAAGCCTCGCTCTTTACTTTAGCAGTGGTTCCGAAAATATTTTTTTAAATGCAAATTAATATGTATATCAAAAATATATTCTGGCAGTTTTAACCCTTATATGTCATCGTCTGTACCTGAATTTTTCTGTTGCAATATGCCAAACAGATTTTTAGATTTTTGCTCCTGAAATAGCACATATTTTGTTGCCAAAATAAGCCAAAATAAAGCAAAATTATTTTTTTTTGCTAGCAAACAGTACATTATTAAAAAAAAAAAAAAAAAAAAACGCTCTGGCACAATTGTGTATCGTGTGACTGTACACAGTCTCAAATCTTTTCAAAGCTTTTGGTTAATAAATATTCAAGTTATTTGCAATTGTTGGAAATAAATGAAAGAACGTGGCCTTAAGGTACCCACACAGCATTCACATGGATCGAATTTGGGAAAACCGTGGAAAACCAAAATCAGAATGGCTGGAGGCGGGAATCAAGACCGAGGTGTCAATGAATATCCAACGTGTTACCGCTCGGTAATGAAATGCGTATGTAGGTTAGTTCAGTTATAAAATGTTATTATTTTATTACATAGCTAATTACATATTAGAATTGTACTAATGCGTCCCGTCATTGAATCGTTTCACTGTGGAACGGTAAGCATATGAACTAATATTCTCAGAGTTAAAAGTTAATTTATGTTTCGGGAAAAGTAAAATATTTTGTAGTATTATGTATTTCAGCATGGCTTCATGTTTCTTGTTAAGAATAAAAATAAATTAAATTAAAATTTTCCAGTAGTTGTAACACATGCTCAGGAACTATAAGTGACACACAAGTAAGGTTATCTTGGTCAAATTAACGCAAACAAGTATCTGTGTTTCATGAAGCCATGGTATTATTCGCACGGCATTACAGCGGTGGCCTACCATAGCGCTTGGAATTCGTCGCAGTATGTCTATGTCTAGGCATACACGTTATTTGACTAAACTTTCACATTTGCAGTGTTTAAGAGGGAGTGGTACATAATTCAACGCTAAAATCATTAATCTATAATTGTAGGTTTCTTGAAGCCAATTTGCGAAAATTAAACAATAGCAGTCCTAGAGAATAGTTTAAGCCAACGTTTTAAACAAAATTGTTTCCAGTGTTACGAACTTCTGCGGCTCAATCTCTGACGCCGGAACCTCGTGCATTTAACTGCGGCGCAAGAGATCACGCGTAACGAATAAGTAATTATGGATAAATATTTACTCATAAAGTTGAGAAATACCATTGTATAGGATTGTCATTGGGTATTTTATCGATATTGGCTTCGAAAAAAGCGTAGAAATCAATTGATGTTTTCAGTGAATATTTATCTGCCACGCACTATTAATAGCGCTGCCTACACTGTAAAAAAACTCCCTGAAATGTTTAGGAAGTAATGAACCTAAACGCAGTATGAGACAGTTACCATACTTCCGCCCTGTAACTATGCAATGCAAGTCTGGTAACTTTAGTATACATTTGACTGCTTTATAAAGAAAAGTTTACTAGCGCTACCATGAATGTCTGGGAAACTATTCTACCACACCTAGCACTACGATACGCACGTGTAGCAAATTTTCTAACTATTTTTTTACAGTGTACCAAGAGTTCTGGTGAGATTTTAATTTATCGAACGACTTTAAACGACGTGATTTTATTTTTACGTGTGAGAGGTATTTTTAATCTGTTGCCATTTGTTTGCTGTTGACTGTTCCGTGTATTAATTTCCAACGTGTTTGTGTATATCCACGCATTTTTTTTATTCCACTCATTCAAGGGCGTCATTTAAGGTGGCCGGGGGCGGGATGGGGGTGGCAAATGCCCACCCTGGATTTAGAATTTTGAGTGTAGAAAATATATTTTTTGCATTTTGTTATTTAAATACTGCTAACTTAAGCACACAAAACTTAAGTTTTATTATTAAAGTTTCTAATTTATAAATGCTTAGTTAATAAAAAAGATGCAACAAGGTCACTGTCATCGAAAAAAAATCTTGTCTCCCCCCCCCCCAAGAAAAACCTGAAATGATGCCCCTGCGCTCATTTAAAGAGTTTTAGTGTTTTTTTTCCCTTTGTCGTTGTTGATATGCTTTTTTGTCTCTCAATATATCACTGCCTTTTTAGTGTTTTTATTTTCATTTTAACATTTTGTGTGCTAAGATGACAGCACTCACGTGCTGTCGTCATAGTCGAATATAGTTTGTGTTCACTAGAGACGAAAATATGTTTCCATCACTTTGTTCTATTGCCTTACGTACACGCCTGAAACTCTACTTCGTGGTCACGTTGTTTGGATGTTTTCATTCCTAGTGTCTGAAGGTTCTGTCCCCCAATCTAACACGTGGTGTCGCAGTTAACCTTGTTTCAATTGGCAGAGTCAAATTAAAGACGACTTTGCTCATATTCACACAGCCAATAACCGTGCAGAGGACCTGCAGACGTGGTGCGAAAATCCTTTCGTGAAAACTTCCTATATCTAGTTATTACTAAGAAATTTCATCTTCATTCTGGAGGTAATTTCCAATATTCCATGCATATGTTACATAAATCCGTAGCACATTTTAAATAGTATCCATCAATAGCAGACGCTCTATATATAGTTGGTTAAGAGTTGATACCTCATATCAGAAAAAAAAAAATTCATCTGGATACCTCGTAAAACCGATATAATGTATGCAGTTTGGTAACTCGTTTCTTTGTTTAATATTTTTACTTACTAAAACTTCCAAGACAAAAAAAAGACTCCCCTTTTTTATTTTTTACAATTGTTTGTGCACAAACATTGTTACAGCTCGTTAGGAGTGAGTTTTGTTTTTAAAGAAATATTACTGAGCGTGTGTTCGATATCTTTATGTACGGAAAGAAAACTCATTTAAAACTACGCTTCTCTAATTTTGTGTTCTAGATATAATTTTTAAAAACATGGTTTCAGGGCACATCAAGATGGCTAAAAATGGCTTTTACAGACTGCTGCCACGTAAAAAATACCGACTAGAATCGTAAAGAAATATAGAGAAGCACGCGTTGGACTTTACTACGCATTACTCGTAAATAAAAAGTAGAGTCACCGCTTAAAGACCCTTCGGGAAACATCAACGACCAAAACAATGCACGCCGTTTTGTCGCATCCCGCGCATAAAGGCGACGCGGTAGTTGGCACTCGAGTCAGTCTAGCCCTTATCGCCTGCCTGCTTCCGTACCGCCAACGTGGTATCTAGCGCCCGATGTATAGGTCTCTTAGTTTTTATATTGATAGTGTAGTCATGAAAATGCTAATAAGAGACTTAAACGACAAGTTTGCTCTACACTAAAAATTTTTTTGTACATTTTACAAGGATTTTCCTTGTGCTTTTACAAATCCTTGTAAAAGTACAAAGATATTCTTTGTAACATAATTACTATATGAAGTTACAAAGGTAAGCTTTGTAATACTACAACGGAATTCTTTTTACCTATACCGACAGTTCCTGCACTGTAAATTAATATGACAAGGCACTTCTTCGTAGTTGTACAAACTTTTGTAAATGTTGAAAAATTTTCCTTGTAAAATTATTAGATAATAATTTTAAATGGGTTTTGTTTGCAAAAAAAACTTTAAAAAAATTGTGTAGCCTACAAAAATAGTAAGTTCGCCGGAAATTACTTATGCAAAGATCACAACCCCTGAAAAGTATTTTTCTGGAATAAAGTGAATGTTAAATAGTAATTGCGTCCTTTAAAAGAAATAATTATTACAGAACTGTACGTTAAATGTATACAAGTAAATAAAGACCAAGCGATATGGAAGTCACAGTGGTCTAGTGGTAAATTGCGTACATTCTAAGCGTGGGGAGCACCTCCCGAGATGGTTTATTTTTTTAATTTTTCAACATATTTTCATGTATGCGTCCTTTATTCAAAAGTTATTTGATAAATACGTTCAGTGTTATTTATGAAATACAATGAACATTTAATTTGTTTTTCCTTATTGAAAGTACAGCTACAAGGCTAGTCTTTGTAATTTTACAGACATATGCTTTGTATTTTATTACAAGGACAGCCGTTGTAGTTTTACAGGGAATTTCTTTGGCAACAAGGTTTCCAAGGATTTTCTTTGTAAAGGTACAACCATTATTTTACGGTGTAAGGTTCGAACGCGCAAAATAATTGCGGGCGGGATTAGATACAGATTAGATACAGACATCATGCACAGTATCATTTTGCAGACGTTGGCGAGGTGTGACTCCCGTTGATCGAGACGCCATTGCAAGGTCTGCTGGATCCGGCGACGGGAGAGTGGATCAAGTCGGCAACAACTCTCGGAGCGGATCGGTTAGCCTCGCGTTCTGCTCAAATGAACGAAGGCAATTTTTTTGCTCCTCTTTACACCTTCCCGATGGCACGTCAGCCTAAATCAAGGGATACAATCGCCTGGAATGGAATGCAGAGACAACAGATCACTCCTGTAACTTTAGCACGGCAACCTGTAGACTCCAGTAGACTCTCTTACATGTTGACGTTCTTGAAGGGTGTTCACATGGCAAAAGCGCATAATTTTATATTTGCACGACATATTGTCCGTTTTATAGAAGTTACTTGTGACTACAGTTTCCATCTGTAAAAATTTTTTAGCTCTCACAGTTTTTCCATGGTAGCATTGTAAAGTCAGAATTCGCAAGTTACGGTAACGTAGTAATGTCAAAAACCAAGCGTCTTACTTGAATGAAATAATTTACACTGAAATTATATTTGTGAGCAATATGCTAAAATATTTAAAAACACACAATAGTCCTCTTGTATTAAAAAAAAACATAAGTGAAGTAAATTGTTAATTTTCACATTTAAAAAATCTAAGTACAAAAGAATCTCAATGTGTGTTTTTAAATATTTTAGCATATTGCCCATAATATCTCATTTCAGTGTAAATTATTTCATTAGAGTAAAACACATGGTTTTTGTTATTACTATGTTCCCGCAACTTGCGAATTTTGTATTTGTCATGTCACAATGGGAAAACTATGAACGTTAAAAAAAATTATAAAGTGGAAAATGTTGTCACAAGTAACGTCTATAAAGCGATCACTATGCAGTGCAAATATGAAATTATGAATCTTCGCAACTTGAACACTCTTAAGAATACGTTAAGGCCAACAGTGTTTTCTTCCAAGTGCACAGGATGGCAGAAGTACATGTAATATATTGGATAAAACTATTAAACTAAGTTTTGTTTCACTCTGGTTGTTTGGCAGAAGCGTGTTTTTCATGCTGGGACATACACTGTTATTTCCGAGGATTTACGTCCTCTAGTTCTGAAAATGTTTAGTTTTTAATCTATTCACTATTGCTTGCTCCCACCAATGCTGCTGCTTGAAATTGCTTTAAGAGAATGTGTAGACTTCTAGGTAGAAATAATTAATTTTCGCATCATAAAGGTATAGTTATTGGAGACAGCCTATATTAAGAATTCGTTTGTATAGAAACGTTACATTTTAAAATACTGTGCGGTGTTTTATTCTTATTTATTACGAGTGTTAACGTGATTTTTTATTAAACTATGTCAGATAATTACTGTCTTAAATTTTACATCATATTTATTACTTCGGAATTTCGTGGTTCGTAGAAAATATGCGTAATGCAAGGAAAAGTAAAGCCTATTCTCTGTTGCAATATTTTCAAATAAATATATACAAAGTCTTGAAACAGGACGAAACGAAGGAAATTACGTCATGATATATGCAACGAAAATTAAAGTTTAATTAAATTAAAACTTAAAATGTCACATTTTGACACAAGATTTTTTTCTATAGAAATATAGCTTAACCACAGTGCCCTTTATTTAGGAAAGATGGGAAGGATGTTGGAAATAGCACAGCGCCGATATTCACTGTTTTCATGCCAACCTGATTCTTCTCATCTTGCTGATCGTGCCAGATACCGAGAGCAAGGCCCCATATCCGTTACCCGTGCCATGGACGGGCGAAATAATCTTGCATATGAGCATGCAATCAGTACAGTATGTCTAGCGATCCACATCATATTGTATACATGCATTTCAGGCATAATTTCCATTCCAAGAGGCATGACCAACATTTTCGCGTAATAATGGATATATATCCACTTCTTGAGTTTTAAAGGCTGTTAATGGAAAACTTCGTACGTACTATCTAATAATAATAATAATAATAATAATAATAATAATAATAATAATAATAATAATAATAATGGTGATGAAGGGTTTTCACAAAACGGTTATGTCACGTCAAAAAGAGTGACAGAGACGAGCAGACAGCGGAAGACAGCAAGGCAGCAGTAGTGACCAGGGAGCATGTAATGAGAGAGTCCTAACTCCCATCGAAAACCTTTTTCGCAGAAGATGACCGAAGCAGAGTACAATTCCACCCTCCCTAAAACCAACGTGACGTGACTACACGCACTATGAATGGAAAGTCATGCTCGTAATCAAGAGCATAGCCGGGAGGTTGCAAGGTTCTAACCCCACCCCACCCCAGTTGACCACAAAAAAAAACATATTAAAAAGATAAAAATTTTTTGCCAGTATAATGTTCAATGTTTCACTAAGAGAAAATGCTAAAATAGCACTAATTTACCCCTTGAAAACAAAATCCCCCCCCCCTCCCGGCGCCGTCACCACTTACACAAAGCCGGGCTGCACCACTGTTCATAATACAATTTTCATTTTTGCATTAAACTTTTCAACATATCAATTAAATTGTTATTTGTTGATGGAATGCGTTGTTATAGACGCAAAATTTCATTTCGTTGCTATTTAATTTTAATATTTATTTTTCATAGGTAAGTTGTCCGTGAATCAGCACCTGTAGATCTCCTGATGTGCAAAGGACACATATTGCGCGAAATTAGAACATATTTCATTGCCTATTTTTCAAAGTAAGGCTGATGAAAGTTGCACGAAACATTTGTCATTCTATGCTGGTCATGAGACCTAACAACAACATAAATATAAAGCAAACCACAGTTTGTGGTTGTGTGAAGAGGAATTTAAGGAAAATAAACATTACCGTAAATTTTCTCGCATCTATTGTGTACTCTAATAAATTGGTTTTTAAAATAAGTATACTTTATTTTTTGTGGGTCTGCTTTTGCAAAGTTGAAGTAAACAGTAGCCTATACCTTTCTTTATTTTATAAATTAATTACTATTTGTTACCTACTTAGTCTACCAATTTATTCTAAGCAGGAAATGATATTGTGCCATACATGATGTGTGTGAACTCGTTTTGCACGAAATCTGTCCTAGTATTGCACTAAATTTTACGCACAAGATTTTGAAACTGCCGGAATGATTTCGACTCGATAGAGAGTGCCGGAATTTGGAAAAAACTATTTTTGAAACGACCATGGTTATTGTCGAGTTAAGAGAAATCGATTTCGAGTACAATTTGGCATCATGGCATTTTGTGTGACGTCACTGTTGAGCAGCAACTCATTTGTAACCACAGCCTACTCTCGCGAAAGTGAACATTGACGAGCATCACGCACAGGAATTGACAATGGAGTCGAGAAAACAAGCAAAGGATTTATGTAGAATTATGCTGTGCAACGTAAAAAAAAAAAAAAAAAAAAAAAGATGGTCACCCAAAGTTTTGAACAGGTGAAGTTACATAATATTTTACTAAAAGAACAAGCGATGATCTGTGGAATGAACTAACGAATGCTCTAAATTTTACCGGAGTACCTGCGAAAACACACAGTGAAAAGTTAGTCACCTAAATGTAATGTTAATAGTTGAGGATGGCAATGTTTAAAAGTGCATGTGTAGTATAATCAGATTTTTATAATTTTTTTTGGTTTCTTACGATTGTAGGCAAATTAAAGAAAACGATAGGCCTATACATGATTTCACTAAACATAATTCATTAGGTGTAATCTTGCTTAGTTAATTTCGTTGAATGAAACTGGTTAAATAAAAGTATTTCTCAAATGTTGTAGACTGAAAAGTTCAATTTAAAAAATTGTGTGGTACAAAATATCTTTCTAAATTAACGTCATTTGTAGACTTCACCATCGGCATCATATAACAAATAGAGACGAAACTAAACGGAGCATCCATTTTCTTGCTTCAACAAACACGAACCACTAAACAAGACCCATACCTCTACCGGAATAGACATTCCGCCACCTACTTGGCTGGCTGATTTTACACTTCGCGTCACAGATTCCTGTAATAATTCCTCTACCGAGTGTTCAAAAACAGTAATTTGTGATTTCGATACCGGAATACGACCATTCCTTTAGCGAAATCATTTCGACAGTTTTAAAAATTGGGCTCAAGGAATAAATCAGTGATAAATATATATTATTTGGGCCTAAGAAGTTCAATTTTGAGGGCACCAGAACAATCACTACGCATCATGTCGTTACGTGCATGTCAATATCTATGGTAGCAAGTGGCGGAAGAATAGAAATTTACTGAAAACTAACGGTTTAACAGGTCTTATACTTATGGTCTATTGACCGTGAATAGCCTATAAGAGAAACAGCCCCGCCGCGCCGTTTAAAATGTAGACCTTGAGAAGAACCGCTCACATTTCTCCAGTCATGCTTCGCGGCTGGTTCCAATCACATGATATCTTCTCTCTCTCTCTCTCTCTCTCTCTTTCTCTCTCTCTCTCTCTCTCTCTCTCGCTCTCTCTCTATGACACACACGGACAACACACACACGGTCTCTCGGCTCGAATCAGGCCTCGTGACCTTGGCACTGCGAGTCACCTTGCTCTGAACAAGGTTACGTGTGGACCGGCTTCTAATTAGCTCATCGTGCTGTGTAGCGCAGACAGGTGTATTCATTGTGAATAAGTAACTAGGATTTCAAATGTGCTCACATTATCCCGAATTACCTATAGAAGATCTAACGGAAGCTTACACGAGACCTTGTCCCCGGCACTGGTTACGGTGATACACTCTGTTTCGTAAATAGCGTCAATAAAATTTGACAATTCTGAGGTTGTAAAACTGTGACAATACAAGACAAACTTTATTAGATGTACAGTGACATGGGCATCTCTGCATTATTTTAGAATGAAAATATATGTTGACTGACATTGCATTCAACATTCACAACACGCAAACGATGTATCATCATAACTGTCCAAATTTACTGAAGTTGTACGAGCAGCGTCGGAATGCAAAGGCGAGGTAAGCCGGAGTACCTCGAGGAAGCCCGTTTACCACATGCGAATCTCAGGAGAGACCTTACCTGGAGACGAACCCAGATCGCCATGGTGGGATGCGAATGATCTGACCACTACACAGGAAAGTGAAAATGGTTGGTTTAGAGTTGAATTGAATTGGTTTTAATCCATAAAATGTTTCCAGTAGCACCAACATAATGTGGAATTTAGAAGTAAAAAATAGGTATAAAACTTAACAACAAGTTTTACATTCATAACACAATAAGTTTTCCGTACACATGCAAATGTCTCTTTGAGTACACTGCTCTACCATTATATTTGCATAAGCGAAGAAATCCACTTAAGTTGTTCCCAAGGCCTCGCTCTTTAGTTTAGCAGTGGTTTCGAAAATATCATTTTTAACGCACGTTGATACATATATCAAAAATTCATTCTGGCAATTTTGACACTTATATATAATGGCTTACATCTAAATTTTTCTGTTGCAATACACGAAACCGATTTTTAGATTTATGCCCCTGAAATAGCACATCTTTTGTTGTCAAAATAAACCAAAATGGAGTAAAATAATTTTTTGCAAGTAAACGGTACATTAAAAAAAAAACGCTCTAGCAAATTTGGTTATCGTATGATTGAACACAGTCTCAAATTTTTTTCAAAGCATTCGGTTAAAAAATATTCAAGTTATTTGCAATTGTTTGAAATAAATGAAAGATCATGGCCGAAATTCTCGGATAAGGTTCATCTCAATTCCTAACGTTGTGCTGCAACTCTCCATTCAAATATGTTCGTTGGTACGACCTGTGTCTGTTGCAAGATGTAAACTGTTTGGATTCTGTGCTGCACAGTGTCAGCTGGTTGGCAGTCACGAGACAGACAGACAGAGAGAGAGAAAGAGAGAGAGAGAGAGAGAGAGAGAGAGAGTTTGGTCAGTGTTCGGCATCTTGTCTGCTTGTGTCCTTGGCCGCTGCTGCACGTCGCTAAATCAGTTCTTTTATCGGGATTTGTAGCCTACTTGTACCTAGTTGAGAAGAAGCGTGAATACATTACCTCCCACCTCTTCCTCTTCAATCTGGTTTCTAGTTTAAGGGGCCTCCATAGTTAGACTACGTTCGTGTGTGTGAGGCAGGAACGGCAAGGTTCAGCTAACCGACGTATGCAATACGCATTATCTCCTCTCCGCGCAAGCCTCTCAGCTAGCGTGCAGTGCTTTACAATTATTCTTTTTCCTATGGGACTTTAAGAGGTGACATTATTTTATATATAGGCAGCGTAGTTCAAATTCTAACGCTTGTTTCTATAGTTGTTTTTTTCGAATCTGACGGTTAATTTTTCAGATAAAGCAGTCTGAAAAAGCAATTTTTGGCAGTTTTGAGGGGCTAGAAATTAATATTTCTAATGAATGTGCCGAATTTTTAAAACTATAGCAGCATAGTTTGAAGCGTGTGTTCTTTTCGTAGATATAAAGTGCGTTAAAAAAGTTTCGTCAAAAAGAGAATAGTCGTAACTGTCTGCAACGCATTTGAAGTGCAGGTAGGGAGGCCTGTTAAGGCCACGTTTAGAAGTTTTACACTGATTTCGAAAATATTTTTCTTTTATGCATAAAAACTTTCCTATCGAAGAATCTCTACTTAGAAATGTCAGAAATACAATATGTATCCATTTTTTTGCTAGTAATAAACAGTTTTGTTTTTTAAATTTTTGCACCCAAAGTAGCGCTAAATTTGTAATAAAAATTTTCACAATATATATTTTTTTTTCTGCGAACGAACAGTACATTATTTTGCAAAATGCGTACATAGAATTGTGCATCGTATGACTGCACTTCGTCTTGAATTTTTATAAAAGCATTCCGTTAAAGAACATTTGAGTTTAAGCACCAATGTGAAAAAAAAAAAAAAAAAAAAAAAAAAAACTACCTATCGTGCCTTAAAGTGAGCGATGCACCAACTGCTTTACACTTACGAGACTTTCATCGTTAGTGGTTTTTCAGGATACCGCATAATTTTTGTACAAAAAGTAATACCACTTTTCAATACAATCCTTCATTGCTACACATTTACCATCCTCTATAATTATCTTTGGAATAGTGGTGACGGACAGGTAATTGGTTTCATACACACGTGTGTGTGTGTGGGGGGGGGTGTATATGTGTGACTTACGTACAGACTGTAAGAAGGAAATGAATAGCCTAAACTCCGAGAGGGTGAGGGCGATTCCTATTGAAAGAATTATAAGATAATATTTGTGACACTTTCCAGTAAGTGAATATTAAGGGTCGTACAAGCCCATGTAAATCGATTTAAAATAGAACTAAGCCAAATATTTAAAAAGGTTTGAAGATTAATTACGACTCTCTGGGTGATGTTAAGCTTACTATTTTTAACATTTAAACTAACGAGTCTTCAGAATGTAATAGGTAAGCAACCCTCTTTTTTGCTTTACCACCAGATTTTGTGAACATTTTACGCCATCTATTTGAGCAGTACATCGTAAGAAACAAGCAAGGCATATACTCTTGTTGCAACCGCCAAGAATGCACCGTTTACAAGAAAAATGCTTACAACTATTGCTGTGACAGAAACACAACGCCTGGTGTGAAGGCTAAAAGTGCTTCTATCGCCGAGGTATTGGTTTGCGTATGCGCCGTGTTCCCAGGAAAATACATTATATGTGCTACGGTCATTAAAAAAGTGTGTCGCAAAATCTAACCAACTTTACAAAATAGAAAATCTTAAGGACGCCTCGATGAATTTGGAAACAAATTTGGTTTTGTACCTTTTTTCAAAAATCCTGTGTGTTCCTGTATGGTATGGTTTAAGGTAGCGCAGAGGTGAAATACTGGTTATTATGCGGCTTCATTTACCGCCACCGGCCCAGCCGTCATTAGTTTGGGTTTAACTAAGGTTAATTCTACTACAGGTTAGAAAGAAAATACGTTTTCTTATGGGAGAGCTTGGCTCAGGGAAAATTTCTGCCACTAGTTTCGCTTCGATCGCTAAGAGACCACATAAATACGAAACCGTAGTAAAATCAAATTTAAATAAACGTGGAAATTATATTTGTCATTTAATTTAATTTTAAAGCGAAAAGAAACCAATTTCGCGTTTTAAATTATAAACTTAACGTAACTTAAAATTCAGGAAAGCTCTGTGATTGGTCAGTTTGGTGCATTAGCGATACCAGCGTTCAAGTGGCAGAAATTTTCCCCCTGCCAAACTTATAACATTGATCCTTCTATCCTGTAGTAGAATTAACCTTAGTTTAACGTAGTTTACAAAGATCACTCTAAGGGCCTTTTCACACTAGTATACTTGTGACGTCACCAGAGACCATCACACGTGACCCATCGAACACTGGCAGCATAGACAATCTGTGGTACACATTATAAATTATCGTCACCGGTGTCCTAATCTGAAAGCTCCAATGTAACCGTGTGTAACTCCAGCAATGACCGGCCCAGACACACTCAGTCACTGGTGGACGGGTTCGTACACCGCGAGGTCACAGTGACCCACCAAAACACTACAGCGTCCCAATGTGAAAGCTTCAACTAAAAAACAATGTTGCCAAGTTGAGTCACGCATGTTGGTTACCGGTGTTGGTTACAAGTGAACTAGTGTGAGAAGGCCCTAATACTGGGATGGTTCTTCACTACTGGCCACGGCTGATTCCCTCACAGTTTCCAGTCAGTTATTTGAGACACTTGTCCCTCTCAAATGACGTCGTTGTCGCCTAGACGTTTAGCCATGGATAATTACCACTGCGACGTCTACTGAGCTGTTATTACTAGGTGCTCAGAAAAAAATGTACTACAGGAAAAGTAGTTACATACATTTAACGGACTAAATTTACTGTTACCCTGATTGTCATGCTATTTATATGGGTCCATTGTTATCGCTTTGGTAGGTAAATACTCTGGCTCGTGTAACTTCAGTTTTTTGGCCATCTCTCCTATAGAGGAGAACAAAGTTTTAAAGCCAGACATGGCCATAAAAAACAAAAAAAGTATTTAGACCTGTTTTCTACGTAAGGTTGTTGAGTTACATGCGAATACACGGTCAAATTTTACAAAAAGAAAAGTGTCCCTTTAAAAAATTAGGCGAAAACTTGTGTTTTCATTCAAAACCAGAAATGTACACCCCACTGAAACTGTGCCCCATAAGTAGGGTACAACAGCCCCTAACTCTTGGAAGGCGTAGAGTTAGGAAATTCCGCCCCTGACAAGTTTGCTGCCTTTAAAGCCAGTTATGTCCATAATACTGTTGCGTGCCATGATCCTGGAGGCCAGTGGTCGGCGGCTGTTTCGTAACACCTTGAGGGCTGGCCGATGACTCAAAGCCCGGGTGGCTCATAGTGGGAAACCCGCCTAACCTACGTCATAGATACCTGTCCCAACTGCGTCTTAACCCTTCGAGGGCGGCCGACGTGACAGCCAGAACGTCCGAAACATGA
>PNEQ01091544.1:0-31278 GCA_003012365.1 Medauroidea extradentata | reverse complement strand
TTTTCAAGGGAACGCAAACACTTATTCCAAAGGCTATGAAGGCGTTAGTACTTTCGCATCTACATTGTGCTCACAAAGGAATACTTGGCTCACTAAAGTTGGCAAGAGAGCATGTTTTCTGGCCAGGAATGACTAAAGATATTATAGATTATGTAGGGAAATGTTTGACTTGCAATAAACTTCAAAGGGATCCTCCTCAAGAATACATTGGTGAAGAAGAAATCCCCTCAAGGCCATGGAAGTATGTTTCTTCTGATTTGTTCCATTTCAAAGGAAAAGATTATATTGTCATTGCTGATAGCTATTCAGGATATTTTGATTTTATGCAACTCAACTCAACCACCAGTGAAGCAATAATAAAAGTATTCAAAAGATGGTTCTCGCAATACGGAATACCTGATGAACTTAGAACTGATGGAGGTCCTCAGTATATATATCGAGAATTCGATAACTTCAGTAGAGAATGGAGTTTTTGTCTTCGCATATCCAGTCCCTATTTTCATCGTTCGAATGGGCTAGCAGAACGTTACGTACAAGAAGCTAAAAACTTATTAAATAAGTGCTACGAGGAAGGTACTGACATTATGCTGGCACTTCTACATCATGGAAATACGCCTAGAGGGAACCTTGGCTCTCCTGCACAGAACTTATGGGAAGAAGAACCAAAACACTGCTTCCAACCAGTGAAAAGCTTTTGATGCCTGCATTAGTTAAACGAGTGGCACATAATCTGAAAATTATAAGACAATCAGATAGGGATTTTTTCAACAAAAACAGAACTATACCATCTAAGTTGGAATCCGGTGCTAATATATGGTATCGAGAAGCACATAAGAAATGGGTACCGGCTAAAGTAGTTGAACCAGTGCCTAATTCACGTTCTTATATCATAGATACTCCACGTGGAAGATACAGAAGAAACTCGTGGTTTCTCAAACCAATGCTCAAACCCACAGATTCCAACTTACCTACAAGTAGCAACCAATTGGAAGAGCGGGAGAAAAGTGAAGAAACTTGTGAGATGCCAAACCAACAGTCCCAAACAACAAGTAACCAAGACTCGGGAAGTTACCCTCCTGACTCCAATGAATCCAGTAATGAGCATAAAGAAGCTTCTCCACACATGAGAACAAGATCAGGAAGAAAAGTTATTCCTCCTCTACGACTAGACTTGTAAATCTTCGATCGATCACAAAAAGGAGGATGTCAGTGATGAACTATGGAGTTGGCAACATGTGTCAACAATACATAGAGACAATATGGATGACTGAATTTGTATATCAGTAATGTCTATTAATATAGAATATTTGAACTCATATTTGTACATTCATTACTATTATTATGATCAACTAATAGTAACTGGTGGTAAACGTTACAGTCTATGCACAGATATTGCTTAGAATTTTATTACGTCTTTGACATTCAGGTAATGTAAATATTTAAATAAGTAATTGTGCTACGGTAGTAATATTTATCTGCGACTAGTGTTAATTTAAATTTTTATGTTTGTTAAATGTATGGTATATTTTCAGGAAAGGTTTTTTATAATCATAAAATTTTGTAAAGGCTCTTACTAGGAAAAACGTAATTTAATTTAAAATTCAGGTCAGTTGCAGACCACACATTAATCGATGTTTGCTAGTAGAAAGAATAACTTCCATTTTCACTGCGCTTTTCGAAGCAGAATTTTTGCCTTCACTTTGGAATCAACAAGAAAGAAAATTTTTTTAATATAGAACGTCGAAGGGAAGAAAATGGAAGAAAAATCTACGCAGAGGTCCGGCTACGAAGACTTTCTCGAGTAAGACTATGCCTCGAGTCGATTTTTTTTTTGCCTTATAATTCCTTTTGAAGAGAATCTACGAGACCTGGCGCTGTATTTGTTCCTGTTGTAAAGCAGCGGGGAAATTTTCTCTACGACTGAAGACTAGAAGATATCCAGGCCTTCTCGTTTCCGTCTTCCAGGAAATATGTTGGGCGAATCTTAGCCTGGCATTACCTCTTACTGGCCAACTAGGAGAAGAAATGTACGACGTGGGGTACCACGTTTCCCTTGAAACAAATATCCTTTTATAATTTCAAACTCAGGAGAGTTTTCGAAATTTCTTTCTTCACGGTGGAGACTTCAACGGTAAGCAGTCCCAGCCCTCCCGCAACGACAAGAAAAAATTCCAAACCATGAAATAGTTTCAGAAAATGTGGACAACTCTGCTTAAATTTAAATTTTGAGGATATTTTTTTTAAGTAGTGGAAAATTTTAACCCCACGAATACTCTGGATAAGATGTCTCAAGCTGAATCCTCACAAATTTTGCAGTATTTTTTAAAAACGAACTGAATAATTACTCTAAATTATATTGCCACAAAGCAAAGAAGTTTGAAAGAAACGTTACCCTACCATTTTAGCTAATATTGTGGAGGAAATAATAAATTTATATTTTTCTTTGACTCATCACACTGAACTAACATGCAACATTTAATTTTCAATTTTATTCTAATACAATTTCACAATCTAGTAAGAGTCTAGGAAAGCAAATATTTAATTAGTACTCAATATTGTTTCCATTTCTTAAGTTATAGTCTCTCATAATAGCAACGTCACTGATTGTTTTTTTTTTTCAATAATGCGTTACGGAATCTTATTGATGATCAAATTAATGTTTCTTTATGAGCCCTACTAATATTATTTTAAGGTTATATGTAATAAATTTGTTTCTTTTCACACCACTAGTTTTCTCTCAGTTTATCATAATTGTTTCAACTAATTTTATTTTACCAAGTCGTATAACCAAGGGCTCATACACTAGTAAAATAATTGGTAAGCTATATCTGCCCAAGTTAAAGTTTTTATTTGGAGATATTACAGAGAGTAAAAGTGTAGAGAGCAAGGTTATGTTACATTGGTTTTCAGAGTAGCATTGCTTCCATTATATTTTACTTTAGAGAAAAATTTAAAACATATTTACGGCTTAGTTTTCAAAAGCACTCACCACCAAATTAACAGACTCCATATTGACTCAACCTGTATATATAAACAATGAAAGTATGAATAAAATGTTATGACCAAAGTTGCGTATTCCGTGCTTGTTACCGAGCGAGATGGTGCAACGGTAAGACGTTGGACTCACACTCGAGTGGACTCGGGTTCGAATCGTATTTGTGTGGACCCAGATTCGACTTACATTCGGGTGGACCCGGCTCCAACCAACCTGATCTTGGTTATTCACTGTTTCCCTGAATCACAACTGACAGATTCCGGAATTGTTTTTAAGGTAGTTGCTAGTAGTTTTATAACCATTCTGATAGTAAATTATTTTTACGTGGACGTCTGGATGAGCATGGCTTGCGCGTTCGAGACCTGGAAGCACGGAAGCGGTAAGGGCGACACAGCACGCGCAACGCCCCTCTCCCTAACCTCTAGGCTCGAGTCATTGAACTGACATGCTGTCTTCTCGCCGACAACTCACTACTATGAGACATTCAGCAGTGAACCTATTATTTTACGACGTTATATTAGGTGTATTGTACACGCCTACGTTCTTCAAAATATTATGCACATCTATTTTCAATCATAAAAAGGACCGCAAAAACATCCATTTGTACCGTTTTCAGCAGGGTAGAACTATGCTTTAATGATTGTTACAGAACCTGGAATGAGCATACACACGTGTAACGTTCTTTGACTGCTATACCTAATCATATATCAGTTATGCGCGTTGAGCAGTTATCGTATAATCTTATAACGGCCGCAGTCCTGCACATCGCTCGGCAGCCGAGCAGGCGGCCATCTTAAAATGCAACCTAATATCTACATCGAATATTGGCTAATTTTTTGGAAGTAATGTATATTTTAGCCAAGCCATTTTTTTCGGGGCAGTAAACGTCTCAGATTTTTTTTTATTTCTGCACCTTAAGTGTAGCAAATTGTATAATAAAAATAAGCTAAACTCAATAAAGAGTTTTTGCTGGTTAATTCTTAATTATTTTTTGTGAAGCCTGCATACATATGCTGTACGTATTACTGCACACAGCCTAACACTTTTACTAAGAATTCTGTTAAAGTCATTCGAGTTATTTGCACCACTGTGGGCAAAAATTACAGTAATTGTTCTCAAATAATAGCGATTGCTGATTTCTCCCCGTTACCTGTGTACCCAACCATTGGTTATATCTTATATATCTAATGACCTCACTGTCGACCAGACGTTAAGCTAATTACCTTGTTTTGTTTGTGTACATTAGAGGAATGATGTTAGGACGACCCTGTGTAATTTCTACGCTACACGACGTCTGTTGCTGGTGACAAAATAATAACGTGAGAGGTTGAACAACGTGATATTTGCGGGTGTGGTCTCACAAATACAAGCCTAGGCCACGATCGTAGAAGAATAGGTCTGGACACTCGCCTATCTAACAATGTATTTTACTTGACCCCCTTGTTGTTTGGTTGTAGTTCGTCAAGTTACCGAGATTATTGTGTTTTATTAGCGCTTCAGTTAGGGCGGTCGGATTCAAACTCCTCCCAGTTTTTTCCATTGTTAAATGTATAAAGTAAATAAACATTGCTGGAGCCTTTTCTTAAATGTGTGAGCGGAGGAAGTATTTCTTAAATTGATAAAAAAAAAATACGTTTTGATAGATTGTTTATCTTAGTGGAAAGGAAATGGGCGGAGTTTGAGTCCGACTGCCCTAACTGAAGCGCCAGTAAAACACAATATTCTCGGTTACTTTTGGTGAACTACAGCCAAACAACAAGGGGGTCGAGTTTCCAGGCGAGTGTCCAGACCTGTTTTTCTACGGCCGTGACCTGGACACTATCTTAGCTACCAGTGCTACTGACTTGATTCCTTCATGACTGACAGGGCAACTATATATACCGTCATACTACTAGTGTCACTGGCGGCTCTAACACGAACTAGCTACAACTAGTTCCAATCATATTCTTTTTTAGTTTAATGTATTATCGTTTATGTTGTTCATATTATTTCTATTGCAGCAATTTTAAGGTGACCGCCTGCCGAGCCGTATGCAGAACTTCGGCAGAGACAAGTTTTTGGGGGTAGAAAAACTCAACGTCCGTGAGTGATGTCTTACTAGGAATTTAATTCAAAGAACGTTACACGTGTGTAGTCAGATCCTTCATGAATCAATGAAGCATATTTCCTCGTTGTCGAAAGTGGCAAAATGAATGGTTTACTGTCCTTTTTAGGAACGACAATATTGGTTCGGAATATTTGTGAAGGTATAGGCAGATACAACACACCCTTATTTCAAATACTACGTTATAGTATAACATGATAGGGTCACCACTGAACGTCTGATAAGTACGAGTTATCAGCGAGAAGACAGCATGACAGTTCACTGACTTGCGCCTAGAGGCTAGGGTGAGGTGTGACGTGCCTACTGTGACGCCCTCAATAAGAGTTAGTAGATCTGGCATGTCAGACGTGCTGTAGCGTGGTACAGTAAGTATTTTTTCTCGTATAACTATTAATAATTTTCCTAATGAGTTTATCGACGAAAAGAACACACACTTCAAACTGCGTCCCTACGATTTTAAAAATGCCGTCCAGTTATTAAAAACATGATTCCCGAGCTCCTCAAAAGTGTTAAAAATGACTTTTCACGTTGATGTAGCTGACAAAGTATCAACTGTAATAGAAAAACTAAATCATAGAAACCTGCATTGCACTTTACCTCTTACATTCAAAAGGTCCAGTTGAAAAACTGTATATGCGAAAACACTGCACACTAGTTTAGTCCTTCGCTCCTAGAGGCGATGAGGTGTTTTCCGGTCGTGTTGTATTCGACTTACCGCGCCTACCCCGTTTCCATGCCTCGAACGTAAAAAAAATCTAGCGTCCACTAACTTCTTTTTGGACTCGGACGCGTAAAATGAGTCCTTGCGAGGCGATCACATCAAAGCTACGCCACTGTACCAGTAGCGACTATACGTAGAGATTGTTAGTTTTTGCTTCAGCTTGTATCAATACCTTACATGCACACCTGCAGCTCTGTTTCCTAGTCAAATATTGTGAGTTTTAAACTCTCAGCGGCTAGGGTTCTACATCACCCCTAAGGCCCTATGTAAAACATACACGGATCAAAGAGAGAGAATTGCATTTGCTATACAAGAACAACAAAAATGTTTCATCTGTATACAAATCATCCACAAAGCCTAAATTATTTGCTTGTTTAACAGAATGAAATACTTTTTTTCAGTTTTAGGATATAATACGTACTGTACATACTGTATTATTAAAAAAAAAACTCACTTGAAAATAAGTTTACATAGAACGAAAATTTTAAAAACCTTGGGGAAGTAATAATCATAAGATTCTGAGTTAAAGAGATAATCACTGTTGTTTATTTATAATGTATCTCGTAGGGCCCTGAAAAATTCGCGTTTTCTTCCCGACACAAGCTATACTTCCAGCAACTGCACGTTCGTGACACTTTCGCAATTGGCCCTTGACTTATCTGACACCTTCCGGAAGTCGCTGAGCCAATAACAAAATTGTAACTAATCACATGGTCATTTTACCGTGGAAGCGAGCAGCTAATGAGCAGCTGCTGTCTGCTTGAGAAAACATACATTCTTGGAGGCTAGCCGTATACTGGTCAGTGAACCCGCGAATTTTCCCGGGCTCTGTAGGGCCCGGTAGTTTTCGCGAAAAGATTTTTGCCCCACTTTGTTTCAGTGCCTTACGTGCACACCTGCATCTCAACTTAATGGCTATTGGCAGAGTGTTTTTGTGCAGAGTCGTTATTAATTTGACTAAGCCAATCAGAAGACGGATAACTGCCACACATCACGTCTGTGATTTGCGTGTTTAACCTCCACACGCTGGGTGTTTCGGCATCCAATCACTGACCACGTAGCAATTCTGCAGATGCGTACGTAAGGCACTGAAACAAAGTGATGCAAAAATCTTTTCGCGAAAACTACCGGGCCCGATGTATCTGTAATTTCTTTCTACAGGTGAAACAAAAGACAATTATAAAATTTAAATGGTTGTGCCAAGGCACCTGTGGCGCACGTCTACGGGTTCTACCAGCTAATCACAGACGTGCTGGTGTCAGTAACCACAGCCAAATAAGTGACGCCTCTACACGAACAGACGCGGCCAATAACCGCGAAGCATAGCAGCAGACATGCACAGAAGACTTCGCGTCAGGCGTATTATTGGTAGGGCCCGGTAATTTTCGCGAAAATATTTTTGCAGCACTTTGTTTCAGTGTCTTACGTGCACACCTGCATCTCGGCTTTGTGGTCAGTGATTGGATGCCGTAACACCCAGCGTGTGGAGGTTAAACCCGCAAATTACAGACGTGTTGTGTCACAGTTACCCATGTACTGATTGGCACAGTCAAATTAACAACAACTCTGCACAAAAACAATCTGCCAATAATCATGAAGTTGAGCTGCAGGTGTGCACGTAAGACACTGAAACAAAGTGGGGCAAAAATTTTTTCGTGAAAACTACCGGGCCCTAATTATTGGATTATCTTATTTTTCACTTTTATGAAATTCTGGGAGTACAAATGTGAAATGTATTATTATAGCGTGAATTATATTTACCTTGCGGTACAGTAGAAACATCGCAGTTGAACTTTTAACGTAGGCCTATATCTAGGCCGCAAATAGTCCAGCAAATTAAGAATATAGAAATAAAATTGCTGCACTGAGTGCAGTGTAAATATTGGTTACGGAGCCTCCCTACCTGCGTTTGAAATGCGTTGCAGCGAGTTGTGATTATTATTATTTTTTTGACGAAACTACTAAACGCTTATTATATTTGTATATCTAGGAAAGGAAAACACACTTCAAACGATGTCGCTATAGTTTCAAATATTCGACACGTTCATTAGAAACATTATTTTCGGGCCCTTTAAATTGGCCAAAAATGTGTTTCTCAGAGTGCCGTGTCTGGGAAAAATAGCAACCTAATTCTAAAAACATAACTATAGAAACAAGCGCTAGACTTTGAACTGCAATTCCCAAAAATAAAATATTGTTGCCACTGAAGCCTCATAGTAAAGATGATAATTGTAAAGCATAGTACGCCAGGTGAATAGCTTGCACGGAGAGGCGATAATGCATTTAGAGACCTGAAAAATTCGCCGGTTCACTGACCTGTAGGCTATTCTCCAAGAATATATGTAAACTCAAGCAGACAATAGCTGTTCATTAGCTGCTCGCTGATTCAGTGGTGTTGGGCACGTTAAGGCATATTTTTGTTATTGGCTCAGAGACTTACAGCGGATATCAAATAAGTCAACGGTCAATTGTGAAAGCGACACGAATTTACAGTTGTTGGAATTCTAGCGTGTGTGTAAAAGAAAACGCGAATTTTTCAGGTTTCTGATGCATTAAATACATCATCAGTCAACGGCATCCTTGCCGCTCCTGCCTTACACACAAACACAGCCTATCTATAAGGAGGCACTTTAAAAACGCAACTGCGAGGCTTGTATTGTGGCGTAAAATAAATAGAATTCAACCTAAAATAGTAAATTTCACATTTTCTTTTCAGAATTTCGTAAAAGCGAAAATTAAAATAATTGAACAATGCGACTGATGCGGAGTCATAAAGAGCTGAAACACCAGTTAGACATAGGAGGACCATTTTTCAACTGCAGCGTCGAGACCTGTTCCTGTGAGATGTGTGCTGACTGCTTTGAGGCCGAGTTGGTCACGTTTCAGACACGCCCTCAGGGGCATCACGCCTGTCCCCCCACCCACCCTCAGAGGCGCGAGGGGGCGAGGGATGGTAGGGGGTGTGGAGGGGAAGTTACTGTGTCAAGTGCTCCACGTCGGCGCGACCTGCCTTGACCGTGAGTCGATCCTGAACTCGGCGAGCAGACCGCCTACCCGCACCACGGCCCCAAGGGCGACCAGCTCAGCGCGGGCTTCCCAGTACAGGCGCGGGCGAGAGAAACTGACACCTGCCTACACTCGCGTCACTGTACACGTCACCTTGTCCACACTATTCGTTTGTAAGGCCGGGGTTACGATGCCTTCACGTTCACTTTACTTTAACTTTCACGCAAGCCGGAAGCACCTTGACAAACGCAGTTGAACGGGCCACTTTATAATTACGTTCACTTTTACGTATCGAAAAGCATGTCGATGTCGAAATTTTTAAGTTAAAGTGATACGTAAAGTTATCGCCTGGGCCAATCACATTTCGGAGGAGTTAATGACTTCTATAGTGTCGTGTTATCTTTGACTATTAATTTCAAGGCTCTCTCACGACGTTTCTCATTGCCTGCTTGCAGCTTACGTGAAGGATCGTAATTAGGCACCTCAGCTGATTACGTATTACGTACACGTGAACACGATAAAGTGGTAAGTGATACGTGAACGTGAAGTCATCGCAATCCCAGCCTAATAGCTAGAGACACTTGAAAATCGCGGGAAAAGTCGACTATTTGCTAGTCTCCAACAAGATGTATACAACACTGAATGGTTTGTATCGATATTGACTATCGTTTATTTGAAGCATTTTTTCTCTTGTCAACAAACCCAATTAGAACTGTACAGCTTGAACACACAGCGTGTATGATTTGCCAGAAAACTGTTCACTCGTGTCATGGTTATATATACTACAGTTTATTGGAGACTATGTTAAACATTTTTGTGATTTTCCAGTGTCTGCAGTAATAGCTGTAGTAAGGTGTGATTCTACTACAGGCCAGAAAGAAAATGTATTTTCTTACGGGACAGTTTGGCACAAGGAACAATTCTCCCGCTTGTTTCGTTGCTATCGTTATAGCCAGTGATTTTTGGTGTAAAGAATCTTGCAATAACTTGTTTCAATACCTTACGTGCACACCTACAACTCTGGTTCATGGTTATTGGCAGAATATAACAGGGCAGAGGTGTGACTCATTTGACTGCACCAACCAGAACAATATTACCGCGACACAACACGTCTGTGATTTGAGGGTATAGGACCCCGTGACGCCGGAAGTTAAAATCTCTTATCACTGGCCATGAAGCAGAGAAACAGATGTGCACATAAGGCATTGAAACAAATTGTTGCAGAATTATTTTCACCACAAATCACTGGCTCTACAACGGGTCTAATAAAATACGGAAGCATAGTAAAATTAAATGGAACTAGGCTTGGCAAAGAGAGAAGTCATTCAATTTAATTTTAAAGTGAAAAATCAACCAATTTATGCTTTTAAATTCTCAACTTCGTATAACTTAAAATACACGAACGCTCTGTGATTGGTCAGTTGACACCTGGCTCTTACCAGCGCTCAAGCGGAAGAAATTGTCTCTGTGCCAAACTTTTAACATTGTTCTTTCCAACCAGGGGCGTAATTTAGGGATTCAGGGGGGGGGGCAAATGCCCCCCCTGGATTTAGAATTATAAGTGTATAAAATATATTTTTGTACTTTGTTATTTAAATAATGCTAACTTAAGCACATAAAACTGAAGTTTTATTATTAAAGTTTATAATTTATGCATGCTTAATTAATAAAAAAGATGCAACAAGGTCACTGTCGCCGAAAAAAAAATCTTGCCCTCCCCCCAAGAAAAACCTGAAATGACGCCCCTGTTTCCAACATGTAATGAGTAGAGGTACGTCAATTTCGCGGATTCATCTGGCAGCAGCCTAGACTTGTCAGTCCTATACACCCACTGGCCACAATAGATTTTCTATTGGCTTATAACCGTACAAGCAGGTAGCAAGTGATAGCACTTCGCATTATTTCCTTATTTACTACTGGCTTGCAGTAGTCAAACGCGTTTCGTAACAGTCGCCAGCAAGTCACAGACGTGACAATGAAGTATAGATAATTGGCGTTCAACCTGACCTGGAATGTATCTGCGAAATTTACGTACCTCTAGTAATGAGTTAACCTTATCTGTAGTAGTGTATATCTACACTACAGGTTGGGAAGTTCACTGTTATCACTTTGGCATTATACGATTGTAGAGTGGAAAATCTAACGGAACTAAGTGCCAATAAAGACAGAATTCAGATAATTACTTCAAAATGAATTATATACGAGTACCTATATTTTGCTGTAATTATCCTAATAGTTTTTTAAAATCGTTGAAAGATTGCATGTTCCATATGTACGAATGCTCTTGCAGCACTGTTTACCCCCTTTACTCTAAAACATATTTTTGGAACTTAGATCATTTAGAATTTCCACTCTACAATTCTTATCGCTATTTGCGCAGATTTCGTCCGTAAGGGAACAAAATCAGGAGTCGCCATTTCCGGTTCAGGGTAAGTATCACAAAATATTTAGTTTTACGTTAAGGGGACCGCGTACTTGTACGTCAGAGGCTCAGAAGTGAAGGGGCTGTAAGGGCGACCTTGAAGAGCGCATCAAATGTCGCATCGCCACAACAGCCAAGCTCTGAGCGTGCAACATTCCCGCCGATATATTTTTACTATTGTACTCTAAGCGGCGACCATGTAATTTTGTTGGTGGAAAGTCTGTTGCAAAGTTAAGTGCATGATTCCGAGTTTCGAAACACCCGGTTAGTACATTTTGAATTACGGCAGCCTGTAAAGCCCGTTTGCACATATGTTGGAGGATCTTCGAAACCGGGTTTTTAATAAGCAAGATGTCGTAACGATGACATTCCGCCCTTGTACGAAATGTGTTTTCTTTTCATAGTTTGGCCCAGTGGACACAGGTAGGGTAGATTCCTAAAGAAAAAAAAAAACGTATTTACGAAGATACTGCACCGCGTTTGAGAGCGTGGTAGGCAAAGCTTTTAAGTGAGGTTATTAAAATATGGTTACAAATTATAAACCTCCATCTTTAGTTTACAATTTGAATGGTACGTTTCTGAAAATTATGTATTTTCTGTAAAAATTTTAACGAACTCTGCATATTGTAAAATCAAATTCAGTGCTTCACAGGCAGCCACTTTACTTTTACCTTAAGAGTTAGTCCACGTTAAATATTTTTTTACGTTCGAGGCACGGAACGGGGATGGCTATAAGTCGAATAAAACATGTCCGTCAAACACCCTTGCGCCTCTAGGTATGGAGGACTAAACTAGCGTACAGTGTTTTCGTAGAAACCGTTTTTCAATGGAACTTCAAGAAATGACCCTATTATTTTATTAGTGAAAAGTAAGTGGTAAAGTCCAGTGCAGGTTTCTATATTTTAGTTTTCCGATTACGGTTGATATTTTCTCAGTTACAGCAAAGTGAAAAAAAGTCATTTTGTGTACTCTATTGAGGAGCTTGGAAATAATGTTATTAATTAGCGGACGACATTTTTATAATCTTAGGGACACAGTTTGAAGTGTGTCTTCTTTTCGTAGGTAAACGCACTGGATACATTTATAATAGTTATACAAGGAAAAACACTTTCCATACCACGCTACAACACGTCTCACACGCCAGGTCCACTAATCTTAAGTAGTGCGTCGTAACTAGTCATTAAGGCACTTTTAACTGTCTGTGACAGATTGTTTGCCTTCAAAAGCGCCCCAAGTTTTTAGCAATCGCCTGGTGAGTAGGCAACACTACCTGCTCTCGGAGATGAACATGCTGTGTGTAATAGAGGGCATCGCACGCTGAATAATAACTGGCATGAATAAACGTGCAGTAAATTAATTGCAGTAGGTAAATTCACTACCGAGGTTCAGTGGTGTTTGATAGGTGATACACAGCATGGTGTTCAGCACTGAGCATGTGAGGTGTTACCTACTCATCAAGTGGGTTGTGGAGAGTTTCAACAAGAGTACCTATTTTGGCTAATTGGGTACACGTCAGTAGCCCTAAAATCACTAGCCCTAAAGTCACTAGCCCTAAAATAATTTTAGGGCAAGTGACTTTAGGGCTACTGACTTTAGGGCTAGTGACTTTAGGGCTACTGACTTTAGGGATAGTGACTTTAGGGCTACTGACTTTAGGGCTACTGACTTTAGGGCTAGTGACTTTAGGGCTAATGACTTTAGGGCTACTGACGGTTTTGAGAGCGAAAAATTTTAGGGCTAGTGACTTTAGGACTAGTGATTTTAGGGCTACTGACGCGCGCCCGGCTAATTAGCTTATGTAGCACTGCCTAAAACGATTGCACCCAATATTACTTTTAAACATCTTGTATGGAAACGAGGGTGCAAACTGTTATACAGTAAGTTTTTCCGATAACCGCGAAGGCCAATCCGCGTGGCAAATAATATATTCGCTCTTCACGGTTCAGTGAAAGAAGGTGGAGAAAATCACGTCCAGCCCAGAAGAGACGCTTGTTGGGGAGGAGAACTTCGGTATAATAGCAGTCACTAGTGACTGAACCTTATTGCAAAGTGTAGTGTTCCACTCGGTCACCCAGCATCATTATATTTTCCATCTCAATCGAGAATGTCATCACATAGAAGCAAGCGTCTTGCCTATGTTGTTGGAAGGGGTGGATCCAGCTCTCGGTCTTAGGGGAGGGGGGATACCTTAAAAATGTATATATATGTATGTATGTATATAGTAGACTCTCGTTTATCCGTGTGTGGATTATCCGATTTGCGTATCATCCGCGCACAATCTGTAATTCACTTTAAATAGTTGATTTTTTATTTTTTTATAAACACATGCTGTGTTTACTCACAGTAATGTTCACCGACGTGTTAATCCCGCAGCCGTATTTTGAAAGGTTTTAAGAAGATTTAAGTATTTTTCAGCAGACGAAACAATTAGTTCCGTGTATGAATGGGTTAATGAGATTATCCCGCGCTCCGCGCATGCACGGATTAATGAAATTTTATCATGGATAAATAAGATATCCGTGATTTTTGCTATTTTTTTTTAAAAGATTATTAACGCGTATCCCCTAACTATCAACGTGGATAATCGAGAGTCTTCTGTATTAAATTGCTGCCTTATTGCAGTATTGAATTTAACCTTTTTTCTCTTCTACTGAGATAAGAAAGGGTAAAATTGGATCATACGCGATTTTGGATTATCAGAGGCATCGGCCCCCTCTATTAGTGCGGATAATCGGGAGTTGACTATATATATATATATATATATATATATATATATATATATATATATATATATATATATATATATATAGGTACTATTTAAGGCGATCCCGAACCAAAAAATTTGATATAACGCTTTACTAAAAGGTAACATTTTTAAGGATAAATAATACTTTAAAATCAAAACCTACGTGCTGATATACAAAAAATTAGGTTCACTTTCAAACTTCTTCTTCCACGTATCTTTATAATTGTGTTGGCTCTCGAAACACTTACTTTAATTTTAATGAATGGCAATCTAAATTCCGCAAGACACTTTGGAATCTTGAAATTACGAAATTAATTTAATGTGAACGAAATTACTATAATATCTGTTTTATATATCACAATATTGTGTATTGTTGTAACACAATATACTGTGACAATGGTTGTGTTGTTAATAGAGTATTGTCTTTTATAAAAGTTAAGAAAAGTGTGAGGTAATATTTTTCAATATTTTACATTGGCTTTTGTTTGATTTATTTATTTATTTTCTCGAGCAGTCTCGGGAACGAACGTGGCTCCGCCTCTCGTTATTGGAAGTGTGACTGTGCGTTCCTCGTTCTTCCAATACGTGTAGACGTCCAGTAATGAATGAAACTAAATTGTCTTTCCCCCGTAAAACGTCTTGTTCTATGAGTGTAGAGATTGCTTTTTCGCTTAAGAACTCGTGCCACTAATCATACTGATTTTAAAGTTCTTCCTAATTACAAATTTTGCAATAAATATTCAAAATATTTTAATAGAGACTTAGTTAACTACCTTAACTTTGATATCGTACCATTGTATTCAAAATATTAAAGCACAGTTACAAAATAGTTAAGCAAATTAAAAAATTTATATAATTATTATCTGTCACCCTGACAACTCCAAAGTGCTAATTGCGCACTCATCAGTAAAAAGTAATATTTATATAACGAGACATAACTGATAATTTATTAAAACCTTAATTTGTTTTACGGAAATAAATCATTTTTTACTAATTAAGAGAGACAGCCTCTTGTCAGGGATGGTATGAGGTGAGTATGGTTCAATGACGGAATTCCAAGGTGGGGGAAGTGCCAAAACACTGATAAGCCCGCCGGCCGACAGCAACGCTAGCCTTGTTTCACACATACGAATATCGAGGACGTTCGTGCCAGCTAGGTATCGAACCCGTACTTTCATGTTGGAAGATGAACACCGATCCCCCCTCTCCAAGGTTCGTGCCATGTTTGTGCTAATATTGAAACATAAGGGGCTGCGCAGGCCAAGTGATCAAACCACTTGCCTACCACCAAGGTGATTCGGGTTCGAGTCCCGGTGGGGTCGGTTCCCGGCTCTTTGCATGTAGAATCGTGCCGGATGACGTCGCTGATTGGGGGTTTTCTCGAGGATCTCCCGTTTCCCCCGCCCTTCTCATTCCGGCGATTCTCCATTGTAGGATCTTATTTCATATCATCCTACGGAGTACGCAGATACTTACGGGCACCCAGTAGTAAATCTGAAGTCAGGGTGCGATAATATGGTCCTTCAGGTATCCTCCTCGTACGATATTTAGTTGTTTATTTTATTGCAACATTTCACAACCGTTGGATTGCACGTAATGTTCCAACATTCTGGCCGCCATTACCACCTGATGATACCATACTCTACTTTTTCCTCTGGCGGTTTCTTAAGAGTGCGCGGTAGATAAATAAACGCTGAAAACATAAATTGATTTTTACGCATTTTCCGAAGTCAATGTGGATAAAATACCCAATGACAATCCTAGACATTGGTATTTGCCAACTTTATGAGAATATATTTATCCAGAATTGCTCATTCGTTACGCGTGATCTCTTGCGCAGCAGTTAAATGCACGAGATTCCGGCGTCAGAGATTGTGCCTCAGAAGTTCGTAACACTGGAAACAATTTTGTTTAAAACGTTGGCTAAAACTATTGTTTAGGATTGCTATTGTTTACTTTTCGCAAATTGGCTTGAAGAAACCTACGGCTATAGATTAACGCTTTTAGCGTTGAAGATCAGTTTGCAACTCGTGTGCCTGGTGTCAGGACATTGATAACAAATGTAGTTGCTTCTGTTTCTGAAGAAATGTTGGAGAAAGCGTGCAAGAAACTGAATACGCGCCTTGGTGTGCAACCAACTGTAGGAAGTCTTCTATTGTGACGTAAAAAAACCTTAATGAGTGAAGGTCATTTCACACTATCAAATATTTAAGTCAATTCATTTAATTAAATTTATTGATTAGATTATCTCTTCACAGTAATTCGATGAGTTTGACTCAGTGAATGTTAGAGGGACAATTTGGAAACTTATCACAGTTTTTAATCAAAATATTCACGTAATAAATAATGTAACTGTTTGGAAATTATCGATCCATCCAGCACGACACGATAATAATTAGTTAAACTCGAGCATATTTTGATAATATCTTTATATATCATATTTTTAGGAAACACTGTCCTTATTTATTTTTAATGTAGTTCATATCACATACAGAACTCAAATATTTAGGTGATTGAAAAATAGGATTTAAGGAAATATAGAACAACGGAAATCTGGGAAGAAATACAAGCCATTAAATTAATTGAAAGACGAAAATGGCCGTGGTAATGACGTCCAGAAGCGTTTAGTAAACTGGTTCAAGAAATCTGAAGGTAAATTGAAGCAAAATTTGAGCGTGTGAAATGTCCTTTACCCTAATATTCGTACAATTTGCAATTTGATATCACTTTTAGTTTTCAAGTTATTGTATTTTGTCACGGGGGAAATAATTTATAGCAATTATGTTTATTTAACATAATGATAATTGTGCATTACATTAAATTTCATAATGATTAATGATATGCACTTTTTGAAAATTGTATTTAGAATTATGTTAACCAAAAAAAGTGCGAAGTATTATCGGGAAGAAATGAGGTTGCAGAGGAAACGATGTGTGATAGTTTATTCTTGCCTGAGATTTATATCGGACTGCTAGCCTTAATCATCATATATTGGTGCACGTAATTTTTCAAGATGATCTTCCCACATGTGATATTTCATTATTTTTATCTTGTAAACCCATGGAAGTTCGTATTTTTTTTGTCATATAGCCATGTACTACTACAGTTTAATAAATTTTTTGGCGCTGATTAATATTTCTATATCGTCATAATTATGAATTTATTTTATTAAAGTTAGTTGAAATAATGAGAAATATTACTGTCAGGTATGCCTATTCTCACAAAAAAACTCGCATATGAATAAATTCAATTAAGGAGAAGTTGTAATTATTTCTAATTAATATATACATAAAACATTTCAAAGAATTTACGCTGTAAATGAATTGGAAAAAATAATTTTCAGTACACGTTTACGTCTTCTGTAATAAGCGAAGTTTGTTGTTTACTAATTCGTGTTTGCAACTTACGTAGGGAGAAGTTAAGCAGCTCTGAAGGCTTGTACGATATAATAATTAAAATAGTACATTATTTCCTTAGAAGTAATGTTTGCTAGGTTCACTCTATAACCAGTATCTCATATCTCACTGTGTCTTTTTGCATATGTGTGTGTGTGTGTGTATATATAAATAAATAAATAAATATATATATATATATATATATATATACATGCATACATACTCTAATATTAGTGATGTTGATGATTAAATATTTAGTGTGACTTTCTGTGTGTCGGTGACTAAGGTGAGTTGAGAAGGGATTAATTTGTAAGTTAATTTCTATTTGCATGAGATACCTTTTCTTACCACAATGTAGACGCTTGTAGGTTCGTAATTAAAACATAGGCACCACATCTCAATTGATAGAGCAGTTTATTGAAGAAAATTAAAATAAAAACAAATTTAATTCTAAAAATCTCTCACCCTAGGTCAAACACATAGTTTAGACACAATTTACTATAAAGTAGAAAATATCTTGAGTTTGGTTAAAGTTGATAATAGGTTCTATTAAAATTCCTCGGCTAGTGATAAAATTAAAATTTTAGTTCAAGTATGTATGTTTGCTCAGTCGGTTTACCCGATATTCTGACACAGGACCTCTGTGTTTGAGCTTGTTGGCAAAAATTAGGCACACCAAACTCATTTAAAAATTAGTAGACGAAAAATTGTATGAAATAAATTTTGATTTGAATATCCAAGTCAATATTGGAATGGTCGGCCTTGTACACAAGACGGGTAAGCGTGGAGACGCTACAGGCATACATATTCAACATGGCTATCCTTACAATGTAGTTTGAAGGTCTCGTCGTCTTCATGACACTTCAAAAATTAGCCTAATTATATTACTGATGACGGGCCTCTTCTCAAAATGGCCTAAAACTGACGGACATACTGTCCTCTATCTATTGAGTTCCCAAGCCTAACCTTAGATTGACGGCAGAAATGAAAATGTTCCATTTTCTCCTGGGCCGATTCTGCCGCATGCTTCACCTAGCAAAATTCAGGGAACTCTTTCTGCTCTGTACAAAAAAGCATATAATCTATGTTCTTCTCCAAATTGGAAGCCGTCGCCTTGGCAACCAATCAACAAAATAGGTATAAAACCTGCAATCTGCTCAGAGAAACCTCTCTTGAACAGATAATTACTCTATACTTAGTAAGTTAAACTATACTTATACTAGGTACAATCATATGGTAGTAAAACATTTTAAACAAGTATTTCAAATTTACATTAAAATTATTTAGCAGATGATAGAATAAATTAAGAAAACATTTAAATAAACAATTATGAAAGACTTTGATAATATTGACATATTCATAAAATATTTACAATATTTTCAAAGAAGAAAAGGTATAAGAGTGTTTTCAGAATTTCCATAACAATCTTAAATAACTTTTAGATAATTTAACGTCTATTACAAATAACTAGGAGTGACAGATTTTCTTAATCTAACACAAAACAATAATAACATTAAATTAATTAAGTTGAACAAAAATTACTATAGTAAGGTGGGAACTGTCAAAACACTAAAACTTCTGATGCTTTCTTTAATAGCAAAGTCATTCTCAGTTAGTTATATCATTAAACATAAATAAACCTTAAAACCTGTGACGATCTCATTACAATACACACATAACTGTAGGGAAAATATTTTATGTTCTCAATCGTGGAGTAAACATACAATCTGTGATTATGACTATTTTGATTACTTTTCTTCAGAGTGAATGTAGGAAGATGTTTGAGATGTACTCGGAATTGGTTCTCAGACTGAGGCATAATATTACATTTAAGTATGCTTGAAGTATACTTGAGGGTACGTACAATGGCATTATTGCCTGTATAAATATTATATTTTTTATCTGAAGTATTTTTACGTACTTTTGATTGAGGTTTATCTGAGAGCTAATCTCCTTTGTTAGGATTTATATGGCATTAGTTTTGGACAGAAATATGTTTGAGTTTCTTGAAGTCTGGGAAAATTATGCAGTTTGTCGAAAATAAGGTGATGTTCATGTGTTCATGTTACAATTTGGTAATGTTTGTCTTTTTTTCGTTTTGTATTTTTTTTTTTTTTTAGTAAGTATCCAAAACATATAAATACAGCTGCTGAGAAATGCGTCTGAAATGTTTTCCAGCCCTGAACTTATTTTTTTTCTCATTGCGAACATTAAAAAAAAAAAATATTTTGTATATTCCTCTTCGAGCGAACGCCGGAAAGCAGAAATCATGCTTTGATATCTCTTAACAGTTTATGTGCACGTTCAAAGTGGAATAACTCTAGTTTATAATATATCGGAAATGATGGGCAGAAGTGTAGTGGTTTTAAAACTTTCGGTAAAGGAATTACCGCCGAGCAAATACAAGTTACAATTTACTAGTCGAACGAAAAATAATAACTTAATGAACATTATATACAAAGATCATAAATTGGTAGAGTTGATCTTTAGCTTCCCACTGCGAGATAGGTAAAATGAATTCGAAATTGTTTTGAGATAAATGGATCTTAAAAACCACTTACGTGTTCCATCATGACCGATGTCATGTCATGAAGCCGAACTGAGACAATGGGGTCAACTAACTGTTAGATGTCTACTACAATTACAGGTTCAATTGGAGATAATGTCAGTGATAAGCAGTATTATATTTATTACCATATTAATATCTCAATAATACACTTTGAATAAAATTTAGGTTTAGAAAAGTTTTCTTCGAGGACTTTACAGGGGCTGAAATCAGTATCGACTAGTATATTTGTTCATTTTGTCGCATATACATTCAAGTAATTTGTTTTTTATTTATTTTAAACTTGTTTAATGTCAAGATCATGGCCAGTGACACAGATAAGTAATATGGCTGTCAACCGGATTGACTGACAGAACAATTACACTAACGAAATTGAAAACAAAATAAGAAAGACTGACATAGCAAAACAACTGAAGTATGCTTGTAATACAGCACAAAAAGAGCCAAATTAATCACACTCATATGCTTAACATGACAAGAGCGCGAACAATTGGCTTAATTTAATCCTAAGTTTACTAATCCTACTGTGGTTCCTAATATTCTACCTCCTATTAATTGCGATAATTGCATTACCTTTGCTCATAAATTTAACAAACTCATCACGATAACAACTAATATATTTTAATCTGCATAGTATTTTTGTACATTTTTTTAACAAAAATAAATGTTAGTACACTTAATGTTAAAACCATTTTAATTCAGTTGCTACAATAGAAACCACATAAAATAAAGTACTGTATTTCGTTTGTCGGTGCTGTAATTTGCGAGGAGTATATCCTGTAGGCAATCAACATGCAGAGATAATTATACCAGAATTTGTATACACGTATAAAATAAAACATAAAGTGAGATTAAACAGATAATATCTTTACAAGCCACTTCTTGACTTTCATGTCCTGGTATTAATAAACCGGTTTTCTTGACGAGATGTGTCGTACGTGAAGGTGTGTGAAAATGCACTGAACGTGAGACAATGATTAGCATTTTAATGTGTTTTCTGTTTTTATCACGTACTGAGTTAGGGTGGCCAAGTTTAAGCTCTTGCCCTTTCTTGCAAACAGACTTCTGAATAAAAAATTTTTTAATCTCATTAATTTTGGAGACCGTTTGTTCTACCTGAGCATTAAAGTCTCCGGGAAACAAGGGGGTTTGTGGAGCGGCACAACGGAAACGCAGCATGCGACTTCAGTTTAAAAAAAAACTAGTGGAACATCGCTGGAAGAGAAAGAAAGGCGGATAGGTGCTGGTCTATTGTCGTACTGGCCTCGACGTTATAGTTGGTACCACTGTTAAGATGTATCGCTGCGGCAAGGCGCTGTTGGTGGACCTGCGCGCCCCGAGCCGAAAAGGCCGCTGGCAGGCTGGCAGTGACGAAGATAAAATGCAGGCAGGAGATGGAGAAGTGGCCGCCTGGGCCCCGCTGATTGCCGAAGGAAGCTGGCTGCTGGACCAATCGGATTCGAGTTACAGGTACACTCTCCTCCGAGTGACGCCGGGACACCTACTGCTGTGCTCACTACGACTGGCCCATCTGAAGTCGTCAACGAAACGAAAGGCCAAAAAACGAGGGCGTTGAAGCAGGGGCTGATCAAGAAGGGGAGGGGGAAGGTCACAGGGGTCATGACATCTCCAAACCAGAAACCTAAATTTAAATTACATTCTAAATGCCGAATAATTAGTAAATTGAAATCAATTTATTCAGCAGTGCCTTAGATGTCGACAATACTTTCATGGAACACACTAGTAGCACTGCCATCCTTTCCCACATTTTTAATCGGAATACACGCCTTTACTAGCACAATTAGACGGTGTGTCTATGTAGTCTCCTCCCCTCTCCACCCACTTATTCCCTAACCAATAATAATTCTAGCGTAGAAGAGAAGGTTTAGCTCTCGTTGCAAGGTATACGCCGAATTACTTGAAAAATTCGGCTACATACAATTCCGACGACTACATGTTCTGCTGTTCATACATGATCATTATGATTCTAAATTGCTTTAGTTCTTTAAAACAAGCAATTCGTCGACAATTTTGTTGACGTCCGTTGTGTACGGTTCTAAATAACTTCCGCCTTTGAACAACAAATTGCCGAGTTTCATCGAACTTCGACTGAGCCGGGAATATATATGCCGGTTTTTAAATGTCAACGAACTTTAGCCCGACTTTTAGCCAACAGTTCAAAATTCATACATTTGTGAGCAATATAAAAAAAATATTTGTTCTTGATGCCATAGCAAATGACCGGAAACAATTATCGTGTAGGATGTACAATGAACATGGCTTCTCCAAGCAACGATCAGCTAAGCTTCTCATTACACAAATTTCGGATAGGGTTTGATTCTAGGTTCAAGCTATGTTTCGCCAGTATAAACCATATACTATAATACACATTCAAAACAAATTCAATCCGGAATTATTTATTACGATTCTAGTAGAAATTTGTGCTTCATACTGTGGTCTAGGAAAGCGGGGTATTCAGACGACGTGTGTTCGACTACTCAGAAATGTGCAACCTCCGAACCAGCGACGTGTTGGATAATTTAAGTCATTTGCATGTATACCCTGGCGTGATATTATATCCAGTAGTAACATTAAGAAAATATTTCGGTAGGATGAATTAATAACATTCGGGTCTTCTTTTAGTTCTATAGTAGTATAACCGCGAGAATCTACTAACTAACGAGTGACCCTAACCGAGGATCTCATTGAAAGAGAGGGACCTCTGTGGCTAGTCACCAAAACGTTCCAGCATGATTGATTTGGTTTAGTTTGCAAGCCTTTTATCTCACTTTCAGCTGACTGACATTAAATATAGTACGTACACGGGCTCGTTAAATAAACGTTTGGAGTGGAAGACTGAGAGACAAATACTTTGGCGATGGCATATCGTAAAATACTTTTGTGGTTAACAAATATTTTTCATTAACGACGCTAGGAAACTCTTATCAACTCATGCTTGGTACTTTCCCCACAGCAATGCTGTTCATGATAAACATTTAGTAGCTATATCGAGAAACATATGCTCTGTGCAGTGGGGGAAGATAAATCTTATTTCCTTTGACTTAGGTCCAATACACAAAAAATTATAATAAAAATTTCAGTGACATGCCTGGAAGCAAGATACTAATAAAATATACAGGTTGTTTCAGAAAGACGTTTACAAACTTTGAAGGTAAGCTGCTAATATAAAAACCAGAAAAAAAAACTCCATATAAACATATAGGACTGGAAATTCTTAGTTTTTGAGTAATCAATGAAATTTGGTTCACTTAGTTGCAAGCTAACCTATAGTAAATTAATATTGTTAAACAATTTAATTATGTTATGGATAAAATATGTTGATGACATCATTTGTATCCTCAATGGTGGATGTGGGAGTGTTTGACAGGGTGTGAAGGTGCATGATACGACGTGTGCATATGAGTGAGGAAGCACGAGGAAGTCATGCCAAACAGTAACTGTGAGTTTCCGAATTTATAACAGTTTCAGCGCTGCTAATATCAGAAACTCACCGTAAATGTTCGAAATTACACCCACTTGCTTTCTCACACACATGCACACGTCGGGTCATGCACTGTCGTCCTCTGTCGAACGCTACCACATCCGCCAAGATACAAATAAGGGCGTCAGCATACCTGTATCCGTAACATAATTCAATTATCTAAGAACTTTTATTGTACAACTTGTTACATTGCAATACAGTGAACTAAACTTTCATTAATAAATAAAAAATTATGGATACCCGGACTTATGATTATATGGACTATCTTTTTTCCTGTTTTGGTTTAAGGAACTCACTCTCCATATTTGTACATTTAGTTCTGAAACATTCTGTATGTTGCTGTGTATAATGTTGTTCATCTTATGTGGTGTGTGTGCGTATATACATATATAGTAGGTAACAGTTAAGCAAAATTGTTTATGATTTAAATTTAAATTTTAATATAACATGAGTTATTCTAAAAGGAAAACAGTAAAACATAGCTTAGTCAGATGATAGATTTTAGGTTTAACTGTTTTTTTTCAAGCAATGTCAATGAATCAAGTCACACATGACATGGTAATTGAAGTTTAATTATATAAAGAAGTTTAAATGTAGGCATATACACACACACACACACACACTATATATATATATATATATATATATATATATATATATATATATATATATATATATACATATTTAATTATTTATTTGTTTGTGAGTGTGTACGTGTCTGTGAATTTTGTTTTTCCGTTTTTTGCTTACATCATAGCAACCATAATAAATCCGAGAGGATGAAGTTTCTATACATAACATCTTAAAATCAAGGAACTTCTATTAGCAACAATACATAATTAAAGTGATGAATCCCCTAAAGTTAAAAGAGCGCTCAAATAGATAAATTACAATTTATTGGCCTCAGATATACCCATTCACGTGTTATAAATCCATAGACCGAAAACGTGTAGAAGACCAGAAATGGCAACTGTCACAAACTGCACAAAAACGAACTACACAAGTTGCTAAAACTTCAGAACCAAACATTTACAGGACAGCTAAGACGCACTGATGCTGCATAACGTTTGTAATTTGAAGGTTTGTATGAGACTGTCTCACGATGTGTTTATTGGAGAGAGACTGCATGCTAGAAAGTGGGACTATTGAACTATATGTTTTGTCTTGTGTCTCAATATGCCTCATCAGTGATACAAGACGCATTGTGAACAAATGCCAGACTTTGAGACCAGTAGGGGTACCAGAAGTCTATATTTCTTCTTGAAAAACTGTGATGCAAATGTTATGAATTACCAGTGACTTTAGTGGCTACCCATACAAACAAAATGCCGGGTACCGTCCCTACCAAAACAATCCCGCCAGGAAACGAACCCAGATCATCTTGGTGGGAGGCAAGAGGTTTAGCCACTGTGCCACTAGGGTCCCACTTTGAATATTGATGAGGTTATATGTATATAGTAGGTACCACTCCCTCCTTTGCCACCATATCCATGTGATATGTACATCGTACATTATAATATGCGTGGTGTATATTTGTCCGGAGACCAAGAACTTCCTTCGCCTGTCATAGAAAATTAACATTTGACTCCATCGCTGTCATAGCAAATTAACTCTCGGCTCCATCTGCAACCATTAGTAGAGTCAGAGTCCGTACAATTTAATACAACTGTATGTGCAAAGTATTGTTACATGCAGTGGAATAATCCGCTTTCGGTTCGCTTATCAGAATATTGCATTGTCACACCGTGTTCCAAGATGTTAGAAAACATTCTAGCTCCAGTGTTTATGCTGTTTAAATGTATGTAATGGACCATGCGTATGTTAACTATAGTGTATGTTACGTGGTCATGATGCAATTTGTACGTATGCTACTGAATTCACTTTTCATATTGTTACAAGTTGCGGGCTAGGTACGTTTGGGGATGGAGGTCTTTGATAAAATAAATAAAATAAAGCTAACCTAGTTTATTTACAACTGTATATACAAAAAAAATCTATGTCTATAAAGATTTACCACAATAAATGTCAAACAGAACAAATAATTACTATTTACATAAAGGAAAAAAAATACATCTACATAAGTTCTCTGTATATGGAAAGGTTACTATAGGTGATTCGGAATAAAGTGAGCACTCAAAAAAGCCCTGATTAATTTCTATTTTCTGCCAGTGTATATCTTTCCGCGACATGTAAACATCAACATTGTCACGTTCTTTTATTTACATAGGCTTGTTCAATGTTTACATTTACGTTACACTGCTCCGATAAATTTTAGCTACAATATGTACTCATTAAATGCACGGGTGTTGAATATGTGCTGTACTCAGTAGTAATCTTAGTTATAAATACATGCGAGTAAACGTCTTATAACACTGGTTTCTCTGCGTCTACTCTAACGGCACTATTACCGTTATAAATCTCGTAAATGTATGCACAGTATATTCAAACTTTTAAATTAAAACCGCCACTAAAAACACACACGACACACGCAACTCAAGAATACAAGTTCCGTTCAGCATACTGTAATGAACGACGACGCACGAAAAGAGAAACAATAAATAACGTATTTTCTTAATGTGCGAAACAGGGAGGGAAATGCTGTTTCTATTTCCAGATACTCAGGCTGGCGATCATAAAACATAACAACTTACATTACTAATGACTTCATATAATTTTTCAATGATATTCATGAACAGTAATTTCTAATACTTTTATATGTGTTTATCAGAAACCGATATTCATTACATAACGGACAAACAAACTGAATGACTTAATTCGCTCCCAAGCGGCGAAAACCTAACTCTGGTGCCGTCTGTCGGTGAAATTTTAAACTACCTCTGTGGCGCGAAGAGTTAGCGGCATGTGCCAACGATAATCGACTCGGTTGCGTCGCTTTGTACTGCCGCTAATTAAATAAAATTGTACAGTCAGTAGGTATGCCAGTAAGAACTTAAATAAACATTTTAAAGTATATTAAATACAGAGAGGTCGTTTGCAATTGATGCTGTTTCACTAATGCTGTATTCAAATAAGAAAATACATGGAACTACATGCAGGTATTCGCTACCAACCATACAAACAATAATGTAACTGTTGTTAATGTTGACTTATATGCAGTAATGGTTAGTGATTTTTTTCAAAAGTTAAATCTTTAGTGCTCACTTTATTCCGAATGGCCTATAGTCACTCACAATGGTGAACCCAATGAAAGAGTACCGAAGAATCTTTCTGGCCTAGAAACACCTTCTTCCCACTACTTGCTGCGGTCCCACTCGCTGAACACCCTCGAACAGTCATCGCAATCCAATACTAGTCACTATCACTTGAGATCGCACCAGGCACCTGCCAGCAAAAACTCTCTCGCTCCTGCTGCAGCCCCCCCCCCTTATATACCCACCCCTACTTCTCGAATTATCTCGGCAGGTCTCTGTTCTCCAACCTCCTAGAAAGGTGTCGCTTCAAAGTCAAGCACCACCCCGAGAGATAAAGAGGGAACAGCAACATTTCAGATCACGATATTTCTCTCGGTTACCCGATATTGGGTGCAGGTGGTCATCATGGAGTAATACAATCCATGCAACACCCGAGGAAGTATTTTAGCGCTGCTGCCACTGTATTGTATTTCGTCGCCCTGCCCGAGAGCCGCGGCTCGCAACACTGCCCCCTCCTCAAGTCTGTTCGTCCCGAGCAGACACAACAGACTCTGGTTTATCATAGAGAGCCAGTCTGTCAATATGCACAACCTTGGGTTTTCTTGTCCGAGAGCCCTTGCGAACTATCCGGAAGACCACATCATTTATCTTCTTGGCAATCTGGTAAGGGCCTTCCCAGCATTTCTCTAGTTTCGGACAGTATCCTTTCCTTCGTTGTGGGTTATACAGCCACACCAGCTGTCCTTCTTGAAATGTCTCTTCAGGTCCCCTCCGATCATACCTCGTTTTCATCCGGTCACTGTTGACTCTTAAATGTTGCCGAGCGAAGTCATGGACTGGGCTCTATTTGCGACGCAGTTCGTCAGCACACACCATCAGTGAAGCAGGCTGTTCTTCTTCTGCTGGCCTCCCGAACAGTAGATCACTTGGAAGACGAAGCTCTCGCCCTAACAGCATCTTCGAAGGTGTTACCCTTGTGGCTTCATGGACAGCTGACCGATATGCAAGGAGAAACAGGGGCACCTTGGAGTCCCAGTCCTTTTGATTGTCGGCTACAAAAATTGACAGATACTGTTCTAAGGTACAATTTAACCGCTCGACCATCCCATCCGACTGAGGATGCAAAGGAGTAGTCCGTGTCTTCTTCATTCCCAGAATTTTGGTCACTTCCTGGAATAACTTGGCTTCAAAGTTGCGGCCCTGGTCGGAGTGAAGTTCGAGGGGCACTCCAAACCTCGAGAATACATGCTCCACTAAAGCATCGACCACTGTGCTAGCCACTTGGTTAGGTATTGGTATGACTTCAGGCCACTTGGTGAAGTAGTCTGGCACCACCAATAGGTACCGATTCCTCCTCTCAGTCACTGGCAATGGACCCAAAATATCTACTGCCATCCTCTCGAACGGGGCTCCGACAATGTACTTCTGAAGATGACCACGCCCTCTAGTTCTTGGTCCCTTTCTTGCTGTACAAGCATCACATGTTCGGCACCACCTCTCGACATCATCCATGCAATGTAGCCAATAGTATCGCCATCTAACTTTGTTGAGAGTCTTATTAACTCCAAATGTCCTCCAGCTGCTGAACTATGAAGTTCCTTCAGCACCTCTGGAACTCTAATTTATGGGAGTACCAGCTGTAGGCGTGTTTCTTTGCCATCTGCACTTTCCCAGTTCCGGTACAGGACACCATTTCTCAGAGATATAGATTCCCATTGTTCCCAGTATGCCTTAGTTGTAGTACTTTGATCAGATAAATCGGCCTACTCTGGACTCTGGCCTTTTTCCTTCCGTTCTAGTATTGGCCCAAGAGCAGGGTCCTTTCTCTGATCTTCGCCAATCTTTTATTCGCTCCATGGAGAAGGTTCATTGCCAGTTGTGAACTCTTGGATTCTTGTTATCTGAGCAGTTGGTGTTTTCCCAGCCTTCCCTTCTTGGCGATCACAATGAAAGCACATTTGCTCGCATGACCTCCTGGATAGTGCATCAGCATTGTTGTGTGAGCGCCCAGGTCTGAGCTGTATTTCAAAATCGTACTCTTGAAGGTGCTGCATTCACCTAGCTATCTGTCTTTCTGGGTTTTTGAAGTTCAGTAACCAACGTAATGATGCATGATCTGTTCGTAGAATAAAATGCCTTCCATATATGTAATGGTGAAAATGTGAAATAGACTTGACAACTTCCAGGAGCTCCCTGCGAGTTACACAGTAATTTCTTTCAGGCTTATGTAACACTTTGCTGAAATACTCTAATTGCCTCTCTTTTCCATCCTGGATCTGTGAAAACACAGCACCAATCCCCACATCGCTCGCATCATCGTCTAAAACGAACTGTCCATCACTACTAGGATAACCTAGGACAGGAGGTGAAACCAAAATTTCCTTTAATTTTCTGAATGAGAATTCACAATCGGGGGTCCAGAAAAATTTTCTTTTAGTCTCAGTCAATTCGTGTAATGGCTTTGCTATTGTGGCGAATCCATGCACAAAACGCCGATAGTAAGCACACATCCCAAGGAAACTTCTTACTTGAGTCCGATCAGTTAGACGTAGCCAATCTCTAATTGCTTTTGTCTTCTCTGGATCTGTTTCTATCCCTTCAGCCGGCACTACATGTCCCAAAAATTTCACTTTCCTTTGGAACAAATTACACTTTTTGGGAACTAGCTTCGAATTAGCTGCTGTTATCTTCTGAAGCACTGAATCAAGATGTGTCAGGTGTTCATAAAATGTCTTCCTTGTAACCACAATGTCATGTAAATAAACCTGACAAATATCCAAAGGTAGTACTCTTTCCATAAGTCGTTCAAATGTTGCTGGAGCATTGCACAGTCCAAAATGCATGACCTTGAATTGCCAAGTTCCTTTCCCTTGTACAGAAAAGGCAGTCTTCTCTCTATCTTTCGGGCCCCTTCACATTGCCAGTAACCGCTTTTCATGTCCAAGGTTGAGAACCTCTGGGATCCAGCCAGGCTATTCAGAGTGTCATCTATCCGAGGAAGTGGGTAGGAATCTTTCCTGGTCACATCATTCAGCCGCCGGTAATCTACACAAAATCTTCTTCAGCCATCTTTCTTCTTGACCAACACAACTGGAGATGACCAGGGGCTGTTTGATGGCTCTATCACATCCCGATCCTTCATTTCCTTCAGAATGTCATCAACTACCTCGTGTGAAGCAAGAGGTAGACGTCTATGGGGTTGCTTGATAGGTCTGGCGTCTCCTGTATTAATATGGTGACATGCCACAGATGTCCTACCAAGATCATGTGAACCACAAGAAAAAGCATTTTGATTCTTTATTAAGAGTTCTGCAACAGCATTTTCTTGTCTCCAGTCCAGGTTTTCCTTTGTCTTCTTCAGGAGTTCTGTAAGTGGTTCTGGCAGAGTATGCTTCACAAGGTCCTCCCTTAAGACCTTAGACTCAGTTGTGTTTATCTGGGAAACCTGCTTACACAAGCCAATCGTTGCCCCCTTCTCAAGACGAATTGCCTTGTCAGTCAAGTTCATCATTCTAACAGGGAAATTATTTGATCTTGATGAAACCAAAATCCTGGCTATAAGTACTCCATCAGGGAGGTTACTCCCTCTTCTCATAGGCTCGATTAATCTTAGGCGCCTTACAAACTGTCCTATACAGCGCCCTAGTATCACAATTTCGCTAGAAGCGGGCAACACAATGGCCTGACAACAAACTACAGGGCAGCTGTCTGGTGATGTTAATTCTGGTCGTGGTATCAATACCAACTCGGTTTCACCTACCTTCAAGACCCCCAGTTGAGTGTCAATGCAGCATCCTAGTTTCTGCAGAATATCTAGTCCCAGTAAACATGCATCCGCAATATCCGCTATGCAGACTTCATGTTCTATTTCTAGTTCACCCAATTTTAGTTTCACACACTTCTTCCCTTTCACTGGTGTTGTCTCACCAGTTACAGTGGTTAACATGCACACTCCACTACTTTGATCATGTGATTGCTGGGGGAAAGGCCTAATGATGTCTGGCCTGACGACAGTAATGGTCGCCCCTGTATCTACAACCATCTGACAGGGGACATCATCCAGGCTGCCCTCTATCAGCAATGCTCAACTTCCTGTTTCATCGAATGTACTCGTAGGAATTGTGGGCCTTGCCTCCAGCAATCACCGACCTTCGCCCCTCAAGACCGGTGTTTACATGTTTCCCGAATTTTGAACTAATTTGGTTGGTCTCACCTGGCTCTCGGTCTTCGTTTCTTCGCTGATACTGTCGGCACTGGGCTCTCAGGTGTCCAGATCGTCCACGCTCCCAACACTCTGGCTGCTTTCCTGGTCGAGGACGGTGTCCCGAAGCACCAACTCTGCCAGAAATGACGCTAATTGCTGTCTTAATTTCCTTCAGTGTATTCTCGATGCTGTTCCACTCTTCTTCGCTTGTTACTTTCGTTGCTAGCACCACACGTCGATTCGCTGACACCTTACTTGCTGACTCAACTTCCAGTGCACGGGCTAGAGCATCTTGCATGGTACGAGGCGCTGCCAGGCGTACTGCTTGTCGCACCTCCAAGTCTGCAATGGCATCAACAAAGAACCCAATGGCAAGCACATCTCGCGCCTCCTCTGGACACCCCTCAAGTGACAGATGGGCTAGTCTCACAATGTCTTGCCAAAGTTCCTGAAGTGACTCCCCAG
>PNEQ01091543.1:0-31278 GCA_003012365.1 Medauroidea extradentata | reverse complement strand
GTGTAACACCCCTGTCAAGTGAAGTCTTTTCTGCCAAGTGCATGCTGTATTCTTTGGTTGCCGATGTGGACGCAGCATTAGGAAGTGTGATTGGGGCATCCAGTATTTCACAACTTCCATACTGCAAAACCAGTGGAGGTGTAACATCTCTGTCAAATGAAGTATTTTCTGCGTGTCTCCGCTTCCTTTCGTTGACTTCCTTTGCAAGCCTATAATATAATAGAGACACAAAACAATGATTTTACTTTTTTTTATTGATAAACGAATTTGTATTGGTGTTCATTAACCCATACAGCACGGCTGGTTGCAAAAACGTTGCTGCTACGTTGCATTGTTTCAATTTGGTTGCGAGCCTGTTTGAAACGTTGTGTCAATGTTCCAAATGTTGTCAATGTCACAGGAATGTTACTGTGAAATTATTTGTCTGGCTGTAACGTTGTAGCAACGTTTCAGATGGCCATATACTATTGAGTCAAAATGATTTCGTTATTAATACATCCAAATTTGACAGTAACTGCGTTTTTAATGTGATTATTGGTTTTATTCAGTTATATTTAATCATATTATAATTTAATGTAGGATTGTTCTAGTGAAATATTTAGGATCTCTTCGAAGTTAGTTTATGTAAAGTTGTGTTTTTTACTTGTATTGTTCTGGTTTTGCATTGTTTATAGGTTTGTTTTACTCGCGCTTGACCTAGCCAAATACAGTAGAGGATAATACCGGACACGGAGGCGTTTTTCTGGCGAAAACTGATAACAGCGCTCCATGCGGATCAGTGTGCAAAATTGTTTGTTTACATGGGCGGGAATTAGCTTTTGCGAGTTTTTGGATAGTAAAAATTTACGTTTTGTGTGATCGTTACTTGAAACATTTATATTTATTGCGTGATGGAAAGAATGAAGATTCTAAATATAGTGTTCGTAATAGAATTTGAGCCATCGGTGGAAGTAAAAATTGAATAATGCCGCCTCGTTCAGAAGGATCAACGTAAGTATCGTTTCTTATATTTGAAATAAAACTGTTGCTTTTTATTCACGTTTGCTACTTTCTTATATGATTAAAACATGCTGGTTAAATATTAATTGCTCCTGAATAGTTCCAAATTCAGAGGTCTACGTAAAATTTGTTGAGGGTAATGGTAAAGTAGTCCTACCTGTAGTTGGCCAAACACATCAAAATGTAACCTTTAAATTCACTTTTATGTTTCGAAAGCTGTAAAATATGGCGTATAGCTAATTACATGTAATTCCACGTAGACCTACGTTAAAGTTTTAAGGTTTATGTCATCAAAATTTGCTTGTTAAGCTATATGGTCAATAATTATGGGAGGCCTAAGTTACTTAACTTACAGTACAGTACGCCTCATTCAGTTTTGTGGCTTTAGTTACAGTCTTTTGTAGCCTTTTTATAGTCATGTGTAAAATCTCACAAACAAATGTCGCATGTTTTCTTATAGCTACAAGAATAAGTTCACAGAACATGAAGAGCAGATTTAGAAGTGTAAGCTTACCTGAAAAGACAAGAAAATGCTGCATGGGAATGCAGCAGTCACTTTATGAAAACAAATTTTGGGAATGCTAGGAGTAAAGTCAGGAGGTATGTATCAAGTAGGCCTACATCATGTAGGTTAGGAGGTGTGTATCAAGTAGGCCTATATCATGTAGGTTATGATAGCCTGTTATTCATAATATTTTATAGTATTGAATAATATTTATAAGCAAAAATGGGTGATCTGTAAATACATCAGTTCAAGACAGTAAAACACTTTCAAAAAATGCTTGTTAAACTAATCGCCCTGTTCCAGCTGTAATACTCTCGTGAAGGTCACAGACAAAGCCACACGTTGTAATGTGTTGAATAAAAAGGTACTTTTAACATCTCCAATAACTTACATGTATAAATATTTTGAAATAAAAATTGCCACGGCAGTACCTTAGTCATGTCAAGTAAAAAGACGACTCCCTCCGTCAGGGTATTCATGAGTTAAAACAAATGTAGGCTAATATGTTTAAGTTCTGTATATGAGGCTGATGTTTAGGTTTTAGTGTAACTATTTGAAACTTCAAATGTCACTTAACTGGTATAGGCCTAGATGCGCCTCCTCAATGTTTAGTCTTCACTTGATGATGAAAACATGAACATAATTTTAAACAATTAATCTTTAATTTTAATCCATCTCAAAACATTAACGAGGTTAATCAAAGTTACTCCTTTCAAAACCATATTTTCCTTCCTTTCCCAACATTATCCCTCAGTATAGACAAAGCTACCAGGCAAAGATAACACAAAATTTATAAACATCACCCTTAAAAAGCCTCTTAAAAGGCAAACCTAGATTGTCTCAACATGCAGGTACGGACTTTTTTCAAATTAAGGAAAATCTATGTCTGAGTGTTAGGTTGTAAAAAAAAATAGGCCTATGGTGGGTTTTAATGCAATCTGAGACTTTAAATTAAATCACTTGCAGTTCATTCTAAGAACCCGTCGATGTTACCTGACTAGATAAATTTGTCAGCTGCCTGTAAACAGGAAATATTAAACCAAGGTCTTTATTACATGTGCCTACCAGCAGGCCATCTGAGCGTGCATACATGTGTGCGTTCACAGCAGACAACCACACAGTGTTGCCACGTGTCCCAACTGGCCTTGCTTTGCAGCTCGGTATGTGTGTTTGCTGGAGCACCAGGTGTTGGGCAGAGATAATTTTGAATTAGTGGTACAAAGTTGCATGCATACGATCGACTTACGGATGACTCGTGTTTCGTAACGGACTCAAGAGCACAGCCCTTACGTTACTTGGGTTTTCTACTACTATCCCTCGTACATTGAACTTACACTGTAATCTCGAGCCTCGTCAGTTTTTAAGTGTACAAAGCTGGGCTGTTTTTAGGAATGCAAATTTGCTGGAACCGCAGCCATTCTTCGTCTACGACTTCAGTATTGCTGCTTTAATTTTTATTATCCGCAATTTGAGTTTTCCCCACGTAAAATTTGGCGGCAACGGCACAGATGCTTGATTTTTAATTTTCATGCATCCAAATCACAGCTATTTTATCTTCTAAAGTTAAGCATTTGCGCTTCTAAGCTATTGCACTCAAAATAAGTAAACTACAATTTTCTTTACGTGCGACTCATTTTCATCACTTTAGAAACATTTTTTATTAAGAAACTTCATCTGTAAAACCAATCGTTTATTCCCTACACGATGAGTAGCTACTCTTGATATTTACCACAGTTCTGCTTCATGGTTATTGGCAGCGTGTCTGTGTGAAAAGTCGTATCTCATTTGACTGAGCCAATTACAAAAAAACCTTCCTGCAACACCACGCGTCTGTGATTTGCCGATAGAATCTCGAAGTTCGTGACAGTTAAAATATCAAATCGCTGACCACGAAGCAGAACTGCAGATGTGCATGTAATGCACAGAAACAAAGTGAGGCAAAATTCTTTTCACGCAAAACAAGGGTCCCTAACAATAATACGCGCACATCACACACGTTAGATAATGTGGCAACTATGCCCTGCCTGCTTGCAAGGGGTGTATAAATAACACGTTTCTTATGACTCGCTGCCAAAGCATTCGTTCAAGCTGTTTTGCAACTGTTTTCACTCTATTTTTGTGCCATATTGTCCATTATTCTCCACTTATAAGGTGCCAGTGTCCGTTAATTGTGTCCGCATCAGTTAATTAGAATGTCCGTTAATGGGAGATTATTTCTCCATAAGAGCCCATGTTATTATGCCGGTGATTGGAAAAATGTCAGTTAATGAGAATTGTCAGTTATTCGGGAAGTGTCCGTTTAAAGAAGTTTCACTGTATATTGGCACAATAAAGTATGCTACTTATTGCTATCTGTTTACTGTGTGATACAGTACAGCATTGGACTTACTGGGAAAACTAGTAATGTTATGCTGTATTATAATGGCTTTAGGTTGACTCAGGTGACATTTCATTTGTAGTAGGAAGTTAATAATAAGAATATGAGACTTGTCTGGATTTGTAATTTATGCAGGTCATGGAGTACCGTAAAACTCTCGCAAAACAGATTTCAGAATAGTAAATTTCGTACTCTCTCATAACGCAACCTTTGAGAGTTGTTAATTATTTCAATGGTTCTTAATATTTTCTCAAACCAGTAATACAGCTTGCAAAAGTACCTACTCTGAAATAACATAATGTAGCATAATATAATTTAACTAACCTATCATAAAAATCCATGAACCAAATTTATTTGAGGTTTTTGAGCAGATTGCATCAAATTATTTCGAGTCTACAGTAAATGCATGGATATCTGTTGTACGTATAATAATAATGCAAGGGCAAAGAAATAGTGTGCCCTGATACCATATGTACTTATGTACAACATCCAAAAAATTTTATTTGAAGTAGCCTACTGTTTATTCTGTATAGATTTTTTTAAAATTTAAACACTAAGAATAAATAAATAAATTGAATTGTAACAAAACCTACGTGAAACTGTCTTGACATTTAGAACAAGCTGTAAAGGCATGAAAATATTTTACTGTTAGTAAATAATAAATTTTTTCTACCCATGGTTACTTCAGTCACTCAATTCTCAGCAGTGCCACCCACAATTTTAGCACGGGCAATCGTGCCGTGAAGGTTGCGTACCGTTGGGGCTTTTCTCGGAGGTATTTAATTTCCAAGTTCTACTTTAATACAGCTCATCTCACCCTGATAAGCTGTAAAAACCTGAGATGGCAAGAGCGCTCTCACCTCTTGACTAAACACTAAATTCCTCTATGTGAATAAATTATTACGTTACTAATTCATTATGAACTTAAATAAACTTTACCTAGTAACAACTGTATTACCAGGAAATGGTACTCACCTGGCCACAAAATTGCAAAATATTATGAGAGTAAATGCAAAAAATTTTTGCTAACATCGTATACATATATCAAGAAAATGGAAAAGGTAATGACAACCACTAGAAAAGTCTACCTGTTTAAGTACCGAATATAGGACTTACAAGTTGCACCATTGTGCATTATAAAAATATTTTAATCTTTACAGTAAGTACTTTTGCAATATTTGCACAACTTGGAATACCCAGGTTTTAGTATTATGCAATGTAGCATCCCAGGTGTAACATATTTCTAAACATACCATATTGATGCAATATTTCACACACTCAAAAGGCCAAAATTTATCAATAAACAGACAGGAAAGGTAAAGTGCAAAAGTGGTTATTTGGTCATATTACGTTATATTTAAAAATTACCTTGCATTAGAATGTAAGGTTATATTTAAAAATCACCTTACATGAGAATGTACGAATTTTTAAGTTAAGCAAACTGGTTTATGATGTATGAAACAGGAACTACCGTAATAACCTACAGTAATGTGAACAAGTTTTTAATTTGTTTTTATTTTGATGTTTCAATGAAAACAAAATTGAAGTAAACTGAGTATTTATTTGTATGCAATTACAAATTATGTCATTTATATGCAATCAACTATAAAAAAGTTAAGATATAATCACTGTAGCAATAAGACTATGGTTGTTGCAGGGACTTCAGTACTTTCCTCTCACCAAGATGATCTGGGTTCAGTCCCTATGTGGGTCTGTTCTTGATTTTTCAAGAGTGTTGGACATTACTGTTGGTCGGCTCGCTTTCTCTGAGTAAGTGCTCCAGTTTTTTCTGTCTTTTAGTTATATCGCTTTTACATTGGTGACCTTAATTTTATGGCATCCTTCAGAGTGTGCAGATGCCTGCAGGCACCCTGTCAAAAAAAAATGTTTGCAGGCTGTTGTACCTTGTCCTCTGGCATCCTCCTTACACTTATTTACTGTAGAATTGTACCTCGTCAAAATGTATTAATTGGAGAAAATTAGGCATACTTTGCAACAGAAAAGAAGAGATGTAGACATGTTTTACTTAATAAAGAACAATGCTTCCAACTTATTTAAAAAGATTATCTTTTACATATTTTTCAAAGCATTCACACAAATTATTGAAAAATATAAAAACTTGACTCTTTCATTTTGTATTGAACGACAAGCCAACCCACTGACTCGCTGAATTAACGTAAACAAATTTTTATGAGGTTTAAAACAATTACTTAACAAACTTCATGTCAAAACCAGTTTAATTTTGGCATTGGGGCCCCAAACGCAATGTGGCCTCAGGCACTGTATGCCCTGGTTGAACCTGATTACAAAACCAAACTGGGTGTTAAATTTAAAATGTATTATGTATCCTTATACCAAGATAGAATCTCAATATATTCTATGATATGCGACAAAGTACAAAATATGATAAAATTTATTTTATTTTTGTAACACATTTTCCTCACTTTACTTAATGACAAATTATTCACATAGAACTAAGTATTGCACCTGTACAAAAAACAGCATACTTTGTTAATGTAATATATATTTTCATATGCCAAATTATAACTTAAACAATGCTGTCATTTATAAATAACACAAGGGAATATGTTAAATTGACCAAAATTGTTACGTGTATTAGAGTTAGATACATTTTGAAATATATTTTTAACACTTTATGTAAATAAATTTCTGAATAAAACAGTAACCAGCTATCTCAATGGGTATAAAATTGTTATGGAAGTCTTGAAACCAATTTTTTTAATCTGACTACCCCACGAAAAGTTGGCTTTCGAAAAATCTTAAATTTAGTTGTAAGGTGACATGATTATGATCGTGCCATACTTAAATTTTGTTTAAAATGCAATTTATTCATTTTTCTCATTAGGAATCCAATTTTGAAACAATTACCTTGATGGCTATCCCAACCAAGGTGAACAAACCTAAACTTAACATTTAATTTCGTTAAAGAGAGAGAGAGAAAAAGAGAGATGGAGAGGCCAAACAATTGAATTTATTGGACCTAGAAACGTGAAATTTTGAGAATGTGTTCCCCGCAGTGTTTAGACGAGCATTAAGAAGGGATTTATAGAAATTCAAAATAGTGGTTAGGTAGTTATACTGCCCTTTAACAAAGGCCTTAATAGTAGATGATGGTGACATTTGGTGAAGGGCTGAAAAGGCCATATAATTTTTTTTATTAGCGCATGATATATATATTACCAATGGCATATACATATAGGTGTGGTTTCCTTCAAATTGACTCTTACATTAACACTTAGAAAAGTTGAACAAAATAAATTAATAACCACAAGAAAAACTTTGCAAACCATTTAAGACAGATGCAGACATAATGTATACAGTGTTACAGATTTCAATTGTATTCATTATTGTAGTAAAACGTGTATGTGACTAGGGAATTAATTACAGTAGGGGCCTAATTTATTTCATAATATTGTTACGTATTAGTACTTTTTACATTATATGGCACAGTTGTTTGTAGCTAGTGTTTATGTTTTGGGAGGTTCTAGGTTCAAATTATGTGTAAAGTTGTGTGCAAAGTGCCTTCATTGCACCTACAGACTACAACATTTTTGAAATTAGGTAGTGACTCATTTACGAAAACTTTGAAGAGGTAGAAATAGATTACGTACAAATTTGTAAAAATATGTTCTGTCCACTTCCTTAAGTTCCTACTGTGTATATCCCACAATTCATTGCATTTCGTAAGGTTAACTTCAGTGTTGGGACAGCAGTATCTTTACTGCAAATACTACTACCCAATGATACTACAAGATCCAAGTAAAAGATTTTGCAAAAAAAACTGTATATATTTGCAGCTATCTCAGTTATCATTGGTTGTGCTCAGGGTAAATTAGATGTAATATCAATAAAATGGTCAGAAAATTTGCCTGCTCGGGTTACATTCCTGACGGAACTAGTCCCCAGATTTACGCATGTGGGTTCGTGCTGGACGATGTTGTTGGTTCACGGGTTTCCTCAGGAATCTCGAGTTTTTCACATTGTTTCATTCTGGAACTGCTCCATGCATCATGTAATCTCTCATCAGCACCGAAGACCTGTATGTTAAGTTCTGACAAAAATTTCTCACCCACTCACATTTAAGAGACTATATAATTCCAACTACTCACATTTAAGAGACTATATAATCCCAACTACTCATATTTAAGAGACTATATAATTCCAACTACTCACATTTAAGAGACTATATTCCCCCTCAAGGACCGTTTTTGTTACCACTGTAAATAAGGTCGAAGGACAGCTACACCTTTGTAGCCTGCTCAGAGTAATCTCAACTAGCAGCTTCGTATTCCAAACATTTGGTGACCGAAGTACTAATTTGTTTTACATAGAGGTAAACAGTAAATACATTTTACCAAGCGGCACTGCTATTAGTGGACTGTTAGTCATTTTATACATGGAAATTATACTAACAATAACTTTAACATACTACAGTGTATCAAATATTATTAGATATGTAATGCACGGTGTATAATATTACATGCTTAACATTTACATATAGGTAATAATGTACAAAATTAAAAAAACTAAAATTTAATACAATACACGTAATATTTTTGGTGCAAAAAGTTTCTCAAAAACAAAAATCCATCATTCGAAACCGGTTTACTATGCGTTCAACCAATATTAATGCACTACAAATAACATCTTCACATCAAACTGCTTAAAAATTCAATGTCTCAACTACATTACTGAAGTAAATTTTCTACGTACAGTGCTTTGGTATTTACATTAAATGACATAATTACAGTTACCTTATGGTTACGTATAAATAAGCAATTGCACACAAAATACCTATAGGTAATACACATACTCGCTTACTGACTGTTTACATTAACCATGACAGTGTAAAATATTCAATTATTTAACATATAAAATCAGTAACATTTACAAATGCAGTTTAAAAAAATACTAACAATATGTAACAGAATATTGTAACACAGACCAAGTAATAATCACATTATCTGGCTACAAATTATTAATTTTCTTCATTATGTGCAAAAGAAGAGAGTAGCAAAATGTACACACCACCAATTAAAGTTTTACTCATGTCATTAACATTTAGTAAGGTATAGAGAGGTACTGAAAAGTCCAGTACATGGGTTTCATCTGTACCCTGTAACTACAAATTTGTCATTGACAAAATTCAGTATGAGTAGTTTTTGTTACATTTCTTTAATATGTTCAGAGTGACGAGCCCAATTCAGTTTATGCATAGAAAATATCCAGACTTTTTTTCCAAGATTTCCTGGCATCTTACTGCGTTTCACTTACTAATGATATAGCACCTGTTATGCTATCAAATGTATATGGATATTAGGCCACAGCAGATATTCATGAGTGATTAGTAACGATTGCCTGGGAAAAATTATCATGTCTTATCAGCTCAGTCTCTACAAGCTCTTCCTCAGCATCTTGTAACTGCCAACAATGTTCAATGTTTTACTATTATGCTGACGATTCAGTTGCAGAAATATATCAAACAAAACTTATGACAGTCAAAATGGCTATGACACTATACTAATGTTACATACTAACTGATATTACAGTTATTTTTTCCTAGGGATGGGTTAACCACTCAGCATATTTATTTTGCACAATTTGCACTATTGTAATTGCTCTAAATAAAAGTACTTAAAATAGCCTGTTAAGTACAAAATTTTATAAACAAATTTAAAGTGTACATCATTACATATGATGGTACAAACAAACTTTAATTTTCACATCCAATATTAAAAATTGTAACCACTATAGTACTCTTGTCATAAACCAATAGTATAATTTAGTAAGTAAAAAATACATTCTTTACCCACAAAATCTTGTGATGTGAATTACAAAAATTAACAATACAAAATATTTTTATACTATTTACAAATGACACAGTATGCTGAAGACAGTAACAGTCAATTTTTGTGGTTGAAGAGAAGTACCACCTTTGTGCATATAGATCACACTACTAATCAAAGTTGAACTGTTGCTTGCAAAGAGCACCAAATGAAACACTTGGTTGGACACAACTAAAACACAGACACAACACTGGTGGCAATAGAAACATTAACTTACACAAAAAAATTACAGTACATAACACAGCACTAATGATGATGAATCGAAGGATGCATTCATCTACATGGGGCTGCAAGGTCTCATGTGACCAACACTTGATAATATCTTGCTAACCAGTTAGCAGTTAAGAGACTTCAATTGTACTCTATGATACACAGTGTCAAATGTCAGGGTGTTTGTCTTGTGCTCATTGTGATATACGTACTTGCATCACAAACCGTACAAAATGAAAAGTTACTTATGCAGTAATTTCTTCGCTTTCTTGTTTTCCTTCCCAATAATTTTGTTTTGTATATTTCTGTCATTAATACATTTTGTGAAGCAGGATATAGTAACATTTAAAAATTTTCTTACAAATGTTCCAGAACAGGAATGGCAAAGTGGTCCAAGTGGAAGAGGAATTTTTTTTTCAATTTCAGTTCTGGCACCACGTAGAGATTGAACAATTAGTGATTCCAGACTACTTTCAACCAATTCATGCAAATTTCGAGCCAGTTTTTTGATATCTTCATTTGGGAATAACAGTTTGCTGCCTTCATACTGCTTCATATCAATGTGTATTGTGTCAGTGTCAAAACCACCATCTTCTTTTGTAACTTTCTTAACACACTCTTGATGAGGCAATTGACTGCATGCCCATCCTGTTACATACGCCAGGCTGTTGCTTGAAAGTTGTTGCTGAACTGTAGAGGCCGACAAGTTTCCCTCTACTGATTTACTGCAGCTGGAGAATTCAAAAACTTCCAAATTTTGTTTAGCAAGTTCTTTTCGTTGCAATAGAAATGCATCACAGTCAATTTCACAGTTGCTCTGTGGAGGTGGCGAAAGCAGCTGTTGTACAATTGCAATCCGTAGTGTGGCTCTAAATTTACATGCGTCCGGAGTTACGTTATTGCCACCTTTCATTCTAATTACAGAGAACAAGTTTTCAAGGCAATCCTGAGTAAGTCTCCTTGTCAGAAGGAACTGAAAATCATAGTTTAGGTGTAGGTCATTCCATAATTTTTTCAGAGCAGAAATGTTCTGAAGCCAACCTGTAGTACATGGCAATTTTGAATTTGTGCTTCTCTCTACTTTCATTGTGTTGAGAAATTTTTCTGCAGTGGCAAGAAAAGACCAGTGGTCCGAATTCTCATTAACAGCCCTTTTCAATGGTTTTGCATCATATTGCTTCGCTGAATTAAAGCAGTCAAACAGACTGTCCATTGTAGACAAGAATTCTGCAGTGTAAGCTGCTTCACTAGGCATGCTGTTTAGTGCAACGTGTGTCAAAATACCTCTACTAACAGAATGACTCATAACTTGTGCTGCAAGACACACGCGCATTGGACTAAATGGCGGAAGAGATATGTGTTTCTGTTTTAATTTCGGTGCAAGTCTGGGTTTCATTTGCCTGTCTTTCTCAAAAAATTCTTCTATATACTTCCATCTGTAAGTTTTGTGTGCAAATGAAATGTCATATTTCCGGAAGTTGTTTCGCATGGATTTAAGAAGATGGGGAGCATCATAGAAAAAATAAATGTTTTCTCCATTTACACTAATAAATGGTCTCTCCTGGGAAATGTTCAATAATTTTCTGGCCTGAATGTTGTTGGAACCCTGGTCACATACCACTACTTTTGGGATGAAGTTTGCTAGTTGAAGTTTGGAGATAGCCAATAAAATAATGTCCTTTACCCTCTGTCCTGGAACTGGGCCTTCTGAAAGGAAGTAACCTATAACCTGTTTATAATTACTTTTAATGCCTTTTATCATAACAACTAACACTTGGTTAGCTAGCCTTATTTTGCAATCATTTTTCTCCACATTTAACTCTGAGCCAAAATCTTCAATGCCTTCAAAAAAATCACCAGAAGCATTATACACAAGTTCCTGCTTTAAAGACATTTCATCGACCACAACAGAAACAACTCTGTCTTGTGCACTCATGTTTTTGCTTTTTAACTTCAGCAAATTGAAGATGTTAGGATTAAATCCATTTGACAAATTAACATTAGCCAGCCACCTTCTCAATGAACGGACAGTTGGAAGACACAAAACCTTCCTTAAAAATTTGTAGGCAGCTGTAGAGCAATAATAAAGGGCCAGAGAAAAACTTCGGTCATGTTCTGAAAATCTTCTCTGAGAACCTAACATACGCCTAAGTTTCAACTGGTTCAGAAAAAAACTATCAGTCACATCAGCACTGTTCAAATGAATAATATGTTTTGCAGTATTCATGTTAGTGCATTTACGAAGTACTGCATCTTGTTTCAAAGCAGAGTTCAACTTCTTCAATTTTGAAACCGTTTTCTGAGCTGCTCGAAGCTTGTGCTGCGCCGCCTTCAGTTGCAGCAAAAGTGTCTTCTCACTGCGAACTGGAAGACGTGCGTCAGGAAGGGGGCCTGTAACAAATTTCCCTTTTGTTACGAACATTGAACAAAATATTTACCTGCAACTTTTTCAGTATGTTTTCCACTACAGACATAACTCCCACATACATACAGACACACATACATATAAACACACACACATTTGCAGAAATATTTGTGCATGTGTGTGTTACATATTTACAAAGAGCCTACTACCTACAACTCTGACTCAAATTTTATAAAAATTATGAACATGTAAGTATTTAACAGCTGCTAAGTGTCTGTAATCATTCCATAATACGAGTAGGGTTATCCTTTTATGGTACACAAAGTATCGCTGATATTAAATTGTTGAAATATTACTTAACTTATTTATATCTGTCCTTCAGAACCAGAAAAATGTAAACTATACTATGCCAACTTCATAGGAAGGGCAAATATTGATTTCGTTATCTGTTATCGGGTTATATGAATAACCCTCTTAAAACTGATTGTTAGCATTGAAAATATACATGCTTTATTGAATGTAAGTTTAAATTAAAGTACCTATTAAACATAATTTTGTTTTCCTTGTTTAAATATCATAATAAACGTTTTACCAATGCAGTGAATTAATTCACGTATCAAAGTGACAGTAATTGACTTGGTATTCTAAAAAATTGTAAATATTAGTTGTGCAAGTTAACAAAATGGGCTTTAGATGGCTCCCCAGAACATCCCAGTCAACTTACAACTTGCATACTGCAGGGGGGTGGGACAGCTATTTTGCACAGACAAATGCTGGTTTTTTTTTTTTTTTCAGCTCAGTGGGTCAGAATATTCGTGACACTGTTTACACAAAAAAATTATTTTTATATGTTAAGGTTACTTATTTCACGTGGCACAGCAGATCAAGATAATGTTCTTCGGAAATATGTTATTTACTTTAATAAACTAGTATTCAACAGAAAACAGCTGGTACTAAGACAATAAAAAATGTAATAGGCTATTACGAAGGCTGTGTTAACTTTGAATGTAGGACTGCAAAAGACCAGAATCATTATCCATCAGGATACAAGGAAGTAAATTCGAGGCCACCAACATTAAAATTACGAATTAAAAACTGAAATAAGCCTAATATTACTAGTACCTTTTTTTGTAAAGATTATTATTTAATTTTTGAAATTTCTTTTTACTTTACCTTCGAGTTATTCTGAAATTGTAATGTGTAATAAAATTTATATATTAAGTTACTTATTTTAAAATAAACCACATAACTGGTAGATGCAGTGGAATATCATTAGTAAGACAAATTAATTTAATTTTTCTATAAAATTATAAGAAACATACATGTTGAGGCTGTTTGAGTGAAGACATGCTGTGGAGCACGACAGGGCAAGCACCGGCTCAAACCCCTTACCCCCGAGGCAAGGCACGCCTATGGACAATGGCTTAAGAATGTGAAGGGAGGCGAACAATGACCGTGAGGACACTGGCGGATGGGGGTTGGGACAGGCAGGCGGGCTGGTAGCAGGTTTGCTGGGCTGGACACGGCAGTCAGTCAGCATGAGGACTCGTGATCGGACGCTTGCAGTGAGATTGTTTGTTGGAGTGATGTATATATGCATGTAGTTCAAAATCAAAATAAACGCATGTCGGCGTAAACAATACATTTTAATTCTGCTAATGCGAAGTGAACTGGTAACGAAAAGCTGTGATAAGAATGTTTCTATTTTCAAGATAAACAACCTGAAAAATAATTTAGAGACATACAGTGTCTGCTGAATAAACCCTTACTATTACAAAGTGTAAAAATGTTGGTCCCTTTACGTTTGCAGATTCAAGGATTTACTGCAGTGATTATTTAACAACAACCCTGTCTGTGCTCTTAGAAAAACTGTACATTCATGTAAGATTTGCAAACAAACTGGAGATACAAACAAAATAATGTATGAATATAGACTACTTTCAGACATTGTCTTTTCCTCTTAGCATGAAGGCGTGCAGCAAGCCTGTAATTGGCATGAATTAGGCTTGCCATTACAAACCCTATTCAGTAAGTTTGATTCAAGCTTGAATAAAGCCAATTTTTTTTAGTTGTATCTTACCATTTACGTGGCAAGTTTGCTACATGCTTGCAGCAACCTTGCGTCAAGCTTTCCTGGCAAGCTTGCTGCAAACTTGTCGTGTGGAGATTAGTTATTTTGATTCAAGCTTATGGCTTGCAATGACAAGCTTGCTGCAAGCTTGCAGACTTGTCATGGCAAGCTTGGTTCAAGCTTGACTCAAGCTGATTTTGCTATCAGGACCATAAATCTCCAAAAGAAAAGTTTTCAACCAGCAGTGTATTAAAATTTTTGAACTTGACTGGTAATTTTCCTTGACATTTAATATTTTTCAGGTTGTTAGAGTATAGTAACATATATTTTTTTTAAATATCATACCTTGCAAGTCACTCGAAGCTTGTGGTTCAGATATGTTCGACTCACTGCTTTCGACAAGAATTTTTCGCTTTTTAGGACTTTTCCTAGGAATGCGTTCTGGTTGAGAGTCTCCAGGCAGATGTAAACTTGGAATGACACCTTTCTTTAGTCTGCATAAAACAGTAACATAATGTATAAGGTACACATTTTACTTTTGATGCTTCAATGTAGACTATTCAACAAGTTGAAGTTATGTGTCAATTTTATGTAATTCTCAACATGTTTAACACACTATTCATAGAAATTATGGTTGAAAAGTTTAGGTCACATAGAAAATTTTAATTTTCATTGAGTCTTGTTCTGTAAATTATCTCAAAGTATGACTTTTACAAAAATTATGCTAATTACAGAAAATGTATGACAAAAATGTTTCCTCAGCAGCAATAAAATTCTTTGCAGTTTATTATATACATAAATTTAAATAAAAAAAATACTTTTTTCTTTGACACTGAAAAAAATTTTCCAGGTAATTTTGTTACAAAATGATTTCAACCGTTAGGAATACATTTAAGTTAAGTTATATAAAAAATAACAAAAATACTTGTACTGCAACAAAAGTGCTAGATACTTTGTTTAAAAATAATCTAATTTTTAGTATTACCCTTTACAGACTTCAATTATATTTCTCTTCACAGTTAAATGCAAAACTAATTTCTTCACTTCCTGTGTACATAACATTAAACTTGACATTTCAAACTTGGTACAATAACTTGGTTGCAAAGTATGTTAGTTATTCTCTGCATGATGTACATATAAGCTTTTTTGTACTTTTTTTTTTATGTACTAAGTTTACTAATTACAATATGCAATATTTGTTTGTGAACAGCCATTAACAGCTTGTCTTCTATGAACATATTTAATTCTAAGCATTTTTTCATTGCTTGACAATATTTTTCCTGTATCGAACTGTGAAAAATGCATTACTTAAAAAGTTTAGTAGGATTGTTTAAGTCTACTTAACACAAACTCGTAAAATTTCAGGATTGCTCCTTTTGTTTTTTGTCAAAATGTTTTGGAAGTGATCTTAACTTTTCTGGTACATTGTAATCTAGAGAGAGTGTTCAAATAAATGACGTACTTGATTGCGCTATAATTTATGAATTGATTATTATAGCGATAAAGTCTGTATTTGTAGCATTTAATTTATGGATTAGATTAGAAGACATGCATTTTGAAGATTTTTTCTGTGTTACATGATGATTTCCATGTGTCCCAATTTGGAGTCGACCTCATAGCCCTACCCACTAAGGGCATTTCTTAACTTGTACATTGAACAGAAACAATCTTACTACTTTGTAAATTCATGTCTGCAATGAACAGAGGATAAAAAATGTGTTAAAAGCAAAACAAAAATTATGTACTACTTTGTTACTTAAAAAGAAATACTGGCTTTGAGATATAATAATAATAATAATTTTTACACTTGCAATTGGGCTACGGTAGCGTCCAGGCGCAAGCAGATTCCTCCCCATTCCCACAGCTCCTATCCTCCAGACCCTTCCTAAACCTTCCAACCCCCTCACCAGCATCGATTGTCCACCCCTCCCCACTCTTCTTCACACCCTTGAATTTTCTCACTGCTGTTAATTTTCCCTTAAAAGTTCCCTTAAGATGAAATCACACGACACAATAAACACACAATTTCAGTGCAATCTGCAAAATTTGCATTGCATTTTGGACATAAAATTCCCGGAATATCACATGCAATGCAAGCGACGACGCGATTTGTGATAATACAACAAGCTCTATATTTTTGTGCAATGCCTTGCAATTTGCGTGCAACAAGAAATGTGATTGGCCATTTCAAGTAGAGTTTTCACTGGCTTTACTGAATGCGTAAACAAAAAGTGGAGTGGACATGTGAGAGTGTGTTTCGGTTATTGGAGGAACATAATAAATACCCGGTGCTTTATAACAACAAAATGCTTTATCATAACTCACTGATACATTTTTAAAATAATTACAATTTAATACAGTAGGAGTAGGCAACAAACGATAGTTTGGCGGGGAAACAAAAAAAAATTGTGTGTATAATGCACTGTAAATTGTGCCATGTAGAAGGTTGACACGGAGCGAATGAGAGAGATTGCATTGCAATTATTGTGCAGCTGATAGCATACAATGAGCTGCTCAATCTGTAAATTATGTCGTGTGATTCCAGCTTTACTTTGCTTGCAGGTCAAACTGCCCCACCCATCCTCCCACTACATCATCTTGTATAACCTGGCCGGTCTTTCAACTCTCCTCCAGTCCCTCAGTTGTTTCCTTCCCAATTCCTACATCATCATCACACTAGTCCTGAAGTTCCTTTTCTCCTTAACAACCCTACCCCTGCCTTTTCCATTTATACATAGACCATCTTGCTGCCCTTCTAATCACTTTCTCCAGCTCTTGCACCTCCATCTCCAGCTCCCACTCCATGGCAGCTTACTTCAATATTGGACAACACCTGAACAGTCCTAAAGCCCTTCTTCCCATTTTAACCAATGTGTCCACCTGCTTTGTCCACCTTCGATCAGCCTGTATCACAACCCCTAAATTCTTCTATTAAGTAGCTTCCTCTATCTCTTCTCTTCCTTGTAAACCTCTATAACTTGGTTTTACATACATTAATCTTCACTCTTTTCTCCACCATCCAAGACTCAACCTATCAATAACCTCCTGCAAGTTGATTCCACTGCCCACAGTACAGTCATCTGCAAACAATCTTTTTGTCAGCAATCCTAAAGTGCATGTCATTCACCATTATTGTGAATAATAAAGGCCCCAATGAAAGAGCCTGTACCAGAAGAAATAAATTAAAACATTGGTTGCATTATATTTGACAAGTCAATAACCGTAACAATGTAGTCCTACGAAAGTATATTTTAAGAGTGACATTAAACTGTCACTCCCTGCTTAGACATACAGTGCATGCACCAAGGAATTTCCCACCCTATCAGCCAAAAGAATGAGTGGTACCCATTCACTAAATTTCCAATGCAATATTCTGCATTTAACACTTATATTTACATTACTGCTCAAGGTAACGCAGAACTATGGGTAACAAAGAGCTTACAGGCAAGTGCTACAATAATTGCAGTAACTTTGGACAGAGTGGTTATTCAAATAAACTACTTAAGTGCTGATTTCAAAACTGTTCACATTCAGAGACCAATAACTCAATAACAAAAATTATTCAACATGACAAGCATATTAATAAGTATGGTTGTAATATTTTTAAAGGAAGGCCTATACATACCCCTGGGCTTTATTTCTAGGATTCCTAAAATCTGCCTCCTTGAAATGCATGTCACAAATCCTGTATGTCTTTCTTGTCTTTTCAAAACCGTTTCTTTTCAGATATTCATCTAAATCTGCTCTTCTAGTTTTAAGAACCCACTGCTTGCAGCTAAAAACAAAACACTGACATTTAACTTAATGCCATTTGACATTGGCCCTCCTATGACTTAACGAACAGGCTAAAAATGACACTATATTAAGCAGAAGAATAAAACTGACAATTGCAATAGACAGCTTCACTGCTCCAAAATTTTCTGTGCAAATAATTGGAATCACAAATAACTGCTCAGATCACCTCCAACCGCAAAAAATTAATATTCTGTTATGCCCTGCATATATTTTGTAAGTCCAACAACATACAACGTAAATTAATTTAAAGTTTAAATTTTAAAAATAAGGCATAAGAAAACACATTTAAGTAAAGATAACAGCATGTTGGGCAGTAAGCATCTTCACTATCAAAAACACCTGTAGGTTTAGGGTGATTCCAATCACATTCCAACACAATTAATGTCATCTTAAACAGTATGTTTTATTTACACAAGAAATTAGTTAATGTGACTTTAGAGCAGTGACAATTACTTCTAAAATAGCAGTAATGATAAGCTACTTACATGGTTTCATCTGCTGGAAATGTGTAAAACGCTCGAGCATTCTTCTGTATGTTCCTATTCTTACACCCGTACATGGCACAAATTCCACCACCAACGCCATATTTAGGATCCTTATCCTCCATCATTCAGTTTATACTAATATTTGTCACAGTGAAGCAGAATTCCTTTGTAAACAAACAAAATTCACACAAGTACGTTTGTCGCGAATATGTAAACTAGCAATTTTGCACACTGGTCCACGTAGAACGCTGCTATCAGTTTTTTGCTCTTTGTTACTTTGTGATCCTATGAGGACATTGCTGGTTTTATGTGTCCCCGCCAAAATACCGCCATATTCCCGCGGGTACCCGTAAGTGTGTTACAGTAAATGGGTTGGATGGTGTGACGTCATCAGCGCCATGTTAGTTTCATCATTGCTTGTTTATTTTTGTGTGTGATTGGAAAGTTAAAAATTTCCACTAAAACTTATCGCCGTTCACCATGAAGTAGGGGCAACAAAAACCGGTCTGCTAATTTTTATTTGTTCCGACTTAGTTTTACATTTTTAGAGAAATAATATCTGGAAAACGTAGGAAAAACTGGGAAATTTGATTCTCGTATCCTTTAGGAACCCTGTGTCATCAACGGTTTTGTCAAACATTTATCAGCTTGAATGGCCCATAATTGAAACAAAATATGAGAAAAGGTCTATGTTGTGTACGCTGTAGGGCTGCAATCTCACCGCTTTGTTTTAAATATATTAAAAATTGGAAGCTGTTACATAAACTCACTTGTTTAAACTATGCAAGTAATTATGTTTTATCATATTATATAGCATATTATATTCTAATAATTGCTTTGAGGAAAACAAGCAGTGTAACATAATAGACTTCTTTTTGGTGCAACATTTTGAATCTGTTGAATTTAATGTTCATATTTGTATTGTTTTATTTTCTAGTAAGCCAACAACATAGTAACATTGTAACTATTTGCACAATATGGTAGTAAGTAACATACCGGTAGCAAAAATGTTGAGTGTTGGTAGTATGAAATAATTAAAAATGGTGCATTTCATTTTTTTTTTTTTTTGAGGCTATAAAGTGTATAGATTTTATTTGGTTTATGCATACAGCCTTTCAAAAATGATTAATTTATACTCTACCAATCATGACTGCAGAATTTCCCATGTAGATGACCCATTGGTCAGTGCAGTCAGCAGTAGAAATAAATTTTATAGCAAAGATTTTCCCCCACTTGTGTACAGTATGGCAATATGGCTGTTGTAGAACACATTTTGAAACATTATATGTAAGTAAAAATTTTGTTCCATATTCATAGCAAATGGACAATGTGTTGCAGGCACCCATCCTGGTGCAAGTCTTCCAGTCTGTGATGAGAGGACACTTCTGTTACAGCTAACAGCAGCACAGATCAAGCTTCAAGCAGCTCAAGAAACCATTTCTGATGACAGCAGTGTAGCCTACTAGAGCAATCTGCCTGTAATTTTTATGTTGTGGAAATTATACAAAGTCCTGAAACCAACAGTAGCATGCTATGAACTTTGCTTCATTTGAGTTCTTTTTTTGTTCCCTTATTGTACAAAGCTGTAGATATTTTGAATGAACCGTACATTTACTGGATGTGGTGGGTTTGTGTTTTGATTCACATGACAAGCTTATTCTAAATTTTCTCATTTGCTTTCTTCCTTGCAGATGACACATAGTTACTACTCTTTCATTAGGTCCACGTTGAATTGTACAAACTGTGATGGGTGGTAACACCATAACTTTACTATATCAGCACAGCCATGCAGCCTATATTGTAACATCACAATACATTACTTTTTGTGGTTAACGTGGAAGGTGCTCTGTTCTTTTTGTAATTATTGTGTTTGAAGATAAATTCCACCTTTTTAAACCATCTCGCAAAGAAAAACGATATCCTAGTTAACGTAAAATTAACTATTAATAATTGTTATAGTCTGGTAACAGCAACATTTTTGAAACGTTTCTTGCACAAAACTTATGACAGTGACAAAGGGACTAAAGGCTACTCACAAGCTAAAGTGGAAGCCAATATTGGCCTACAGCATGAAGAGTTATTTGGGCAGTTTTTTTTACTGTGCATACACATTTAACTACAGTGTTTGAGTTGCTCATCAACATGACGTGCCCAGCTCATTCATTCAATAATTACTTGACAAATTTTATGCTTATGAAGGTTATGTAATTGCAAGTTTCATTCAGAATGCTGCTTACATAAATTTTTCAAAGAAATTTCAGTGTATTTTTCATGCATTTACGTAACTGATTTTACATGCTGGCGAACTGTTTCCATTTCAGTTAATGGTTTCCGTTGTGTTTTTAAAAAATGTCACAATGAAATTTACACTAAGTACTTGCTGCAATATTGTGTGATTTATTTACAAGCAAAGAGAATTAAGCTTTTTGCTTAAAAAAAATACACAATGCATGTATAGATTTTCCAGTCAGTATAATTTAGTGACGCTGACTAAAAGCCTTTCAAATTGTGGCCGCAGACTGGAAATTACGGGATTACGGGGATTATACATGGAATTTAAACGTTGAAGGGAAAACCGGGATAATACAAGGAATTCCTAACTGTTTCCTAGTATTTTTTCATTGTTAATGATTTCTTGGCTTACACAAAAAAAAGTGCAAGTGGATAAATAGTATGGAAGTTATCAAGAATTATTTTTCTGATCTTGTGAGCAGTGTTGTGTTGTTCTTACAATAACAAACTCCCGCCTTCTTATCGCTTTTCATTTGTGGGTGTCTCAGATGCAAATATCACAGTAAAGCTTTAGAATGGCAGATGGACATTGGTTTATAAGTTAGTGGCACAGTAGCTATCCTAATTTGACATATTTAGGGGTTGTACATCCAATATGTTCATCGGTAGAACCAAAATTAACAGGCGTTTCCCAAAAGTTGGTGTTAGCGGCTAATATTATTTCCTTGTTTTCAAATTCCGGGCTACTGGAAGGAGTTCAAGATGGCAGAAGTCGTACTGTTTATTACCGTTTTTGAATGAATCTGTGTTGTAAGTTTAAAATGAACAGTGTGGTGTTGTAAACAATTTAACTAAAACCGTTTGGCAATGCAACACAGCATTATGATGTGCGTCGAAACCATTGCACCTTTGTTTGTGAAAGGGTAGGATGGGATAATTAAAGAAGTTTGTGTTTTTCGTGTCGCAGTTTAAATACCAAATTGCAATTTTTTTGGGATATGTAACTTAGTAAACATCATTATTTTCAAATGTGACATAGGCCCTACCACACTTATTGACGAGATGTACGGTATTCACTGAACTAATATAATTCAACTTTTTGTTAGTGTTTATGTTGTAGGCTTAACTTGTAACAGCTAAGATGTCTCTTTCAAAGTACATTAAATCGGTGTTCTGAGAGACTTGGCTAGTAAATGATGACTTTTCAGAATGGTCACAGCCCGCTGTAAATAACTCATATGCTGCGAGATGTATTTTTGCAAAACTGAGTTTAGTTCAAGTAATATAAGAAAAAGAGTTTTCACAAGTCGCATGAACAGTAAACAATAGGTTACTCTTCAAAACACTAAGATGACGACCTTGCCATTAAACTTTTTTGTAAGTCAGGAAAGTAACATGTCAGAAGTGTCAGCTCCTGAAGTGAGTAACACTACAGAAGAGGCTAGTTCTTCACATACATCAGAACTGAAGGAAGGTTTAGATCAACAAAAAGTCACAAAAATAAACATTAAAAGTTTTATGCAAAATTGTGCTGTTCCTAAGGCTCTAATTCTTTGGTGTTTACATAGTGTGGTATCACAACACGACAAGAAGTTCTGCCAGTAGTGTACAGATTTCCCACTAATGTTTCCGGACTCTGTAATTGCTGGTAAGATGCAGCTTTAGAGAACCAAGATGGCGTACTCTGTGTTATATGGACTAGGCCCTTATTTCCACAATCAGCTGGTTTCAAAACTGAGACAGTGTAATGTTTTTGTAATTTGTTTTGATGAATACTTAAACAAAATATGTCAGAAGCGGGAGATGGATATTTTAGTAAGGTTTCGGAATGGACATAAAGTATGTACACAGTATTTAGGCTCTTCTTTTTTGGGACATGCTGCTGTTGGTGATAAAATTCAAGCCTTTGTGGAAGCAATTTCAGAGTTGGATGTGAAGAAATTGTTACAAGTGTTGTCGTCCCAGCCCCGTCGTCTGGGAAGTAAGGCCGATTTGACGTCAGCTACCAGCCCCCTCCTAGGCCGATTCCTTCTTTTGTGTTGTTACCCTCCACCTAACTCACCTCAAGTCACCAAAGTGTTTGGTTTTTAATTAAAATATTAAATTCTGTGTAGTTTCAAGGGCAATGTTAGGGTGTGCAACGTAAACAAACCAGTACGTAACACCGGCTTTCAAATTACCGCCACGCACGTGACGTTACACCACCCACTCATCACCAACATAATAACAATGGACATGCAAAGACTCAAACATTAATTTTTTCAACAATTTAAAATTAAATTAAGAACTCAGTTATTGAAATCTACAACTGCAATGATAACACTATATTCAAGGAAAGGCGTTATGTAAGTCACATGGTCACGTAATTATTTTTAGGAGTATTTTATTTTAAATATTTTTAATTGTTTCTCACAAGTGTTACAGTATAGATATGTTCCAATCACTCTCAATAATTATTCAACACTCATCCACGCAATGGGTTTTCACTTGTATCACCTCACCTTCATTTAACACCGAATAATGGGACAAATAACATCTTGGCCACACCCACAGCCATCGTCTCGCTCCAGATCTTCATCAACAGGCCACGTGGTCGGACGTACATCCCGGAGAGGAATTGAACTTTTGAAAGTCACTGATAATTGTAATTCTGTTCACGTAATACTTTAGTAATAACTTATTTTTATCCTCTCCGTTTACCCATGTTTTTTGATTTTTGCGCTTAACGCCAATATTTTTCAACTTTATCTTCACGCCTGCGAGTTCGAGCCGGGAGATCACTGTATCGGTACCAGCTGACTCCGGAGGTTTTTAGCAAAGTAGCCCACAGCTAGCAACCACTGTTTGCATTGTGCTAATTTATTTTTAGGCCTACATGCCGTGTAAGTTCAACAGTTTTAAGCAACGTAATTATAAGAGTGCTGTGACCACGTGTGTGTGTATTGCAATTCTATATCCTAGTGTTTGCACTTCAGCATAAATAAATCAACATGCAACTAAGTAAGTGTATTGTGTACAGCCATTTCGCTAGGGATCTAGGAGCTGACGAAGTTACGGTCCTAGGGAAAGGGGCCGTGTGTGGACAGCCCGAATAGTCCATGTGGTGAAAGCTAGTTTTCTCATAGTGCTCCCATAACCTGACCAACCAGCCAAAATCACAGCAGGGAGGAGATACACGCCAGCTGATAAATACACGACCCTGAACCACTATTACCACCGTCCTAGCCTGGCATAATGCTAGGTGGCACCCAGAGATCAACCGAACCACACCCTCAGCACTGTAAGTAATTTAATTCAACTTCACCGGCTCCACCCCAATCCTCTCGGACCTCCAGGCGCGGTGGCACTTGTATCTATGAATGGACCCAAAGTCAGTTTCAAGTTTGTACGTGATTTAAAAGCAATTATTGTTACAGATGAAAACAGTCCGACTTTACTTGATATTGGCAGTTGTTGAGTTCCTTCGTGCATTATATAATTTATTCAAAAATGTACCTGCCAGGAGAGCTGATTATGTCCACTTTTCTGCATCTTCTCCTTTTCCAAAAAAATTTTGTGCCATCAGGTGGCTGGAAAGTTCAGGTGTTGCAGAACGTGCCATGTTGATTGTTCCTAACCTTAAAGTGTATGTGGCCAAATGTGTTGAAACCAAAAAAGTACCATCGTGCCATAGTTTTAGAGTTGTTTCTGATGGAATTAAAGATAAGTTATTGGTTCCGAAGTTGGCGTTCTTCCAAACCATAGCCACAGAAATAGAACCCTTTTTGGGAAGGTTTCTGAGCACTGACCCTCTAGAACTATTTCTTTATGAAGGTTTAAACAACTTGCTTAATAATTTAATGACAAGGTTTGTGAAGAGCTCTTTACATAAGTGAGAAAACAAAATTTACTAAAGATGTTCCCATCATTGTAAAAGAAAATTTGGTGCTTGCCAAATATGAGGACATAGGATATGCTACTAGAGGTGCTTTGAAAAAACTGAACGGTGTAACAGAACTTGAGGTTTGGCAGTTCAACAGGGAATGTATAACACTTATGCAGGTGCTGTGTGAAAAATGCTTGACCGATCGCCTTTAAAGTTTTCATTGACAAAAACAATATCATGTCTTGATCCTAGTGCAGCATTGATTCCCAGTGTGTGTGATGTACGTCTTTCAACCACCTTGAAAATTGTAGTTGAAAGTAAATGGTTATCGGGTACAGCTGCTGATACAGTTGATTGACAGTTCAAGGCTATGTGCAAGTTTCCCAATTTTACAGAAAAAATTAAAAGCTTTCATTAAGGTGTTTCAGCATTAGATAATTTGTAGCTGAGCTTGGTTCCAGAGGGTGAAGAGTATAAACCACTGTCATCTTGTCTGAAAATGTTGCTTGTGTTGCCACATGGAAACAGTAGTATTGAAAGGGGATTGTCAATTAGTGAAGAATGCTTAGTAGAAAACATGTACAAATCATCTTTGGTCCCACAGAGACCAGTTTTTGATGCTGTCTTGGGACTTCGGGGAGTTCAAATGTGGAAATCATTACATCCGTAATATATTCATATTGTAGTGCTGCACTGTATTCTTATGCTCTTCAAGATGAAAAGCTCGAAACAGGTGAATTTAATCTAAAGAACTGGAAAAGAGAAAAGCTACTACACGAGTTAAAGAATTGGAAATGAAAAAGAAGAAGTTAATGGAAGAAGTAATGAAAGAATCTGTTCTAATTAAAGAGCAGATAAAAGCCATTTCAAAGTAGTTTTATTTTATTGTGACTGTTTAAACATTCAGTTTTACCTTTAATTTTCCTGAGCCATATTTAATTTTTAGTAGTTATTAAGTAAGTACTGGCAAATGTAAAAATCTACTTGGTCAACTTCTGTTTCCATATATTGTCGTATCAGGTCAGGGGCCAGGTACATGGAAAGCCCGGACCTCAAACCCAGAAGCTGCTCCAGGGACGCCCGTCAGCTCTGTCGTCCATGTGCTCCTCCACTGGCCACGCCTAGTCGGGGGTGGAGGACAGTGTGCACATTTATTGTGAAATCGTAAAAACCAGTACTTGCTTGGTTTGCTTATTGCCGGCATAAACCACGGTGTTATATTAAACCTATATTACCATACAAACTGTGACAACAACGCTACCGTGGTCAAGCCAGCGACCATCAACAACAACCGGTTAACTGTTCGAGTTATCTTGTACCACTTTTCAAGGACTGGCTAATTAACCAGAAAATCTTTAATTAGTAATTAAGTTGCAGTGTAGTTGTGCATTGAGCCGTGGTCACGGATTAGAGATGCAGGTTAGTTACGATTCTGTAAACTTTCTGATCAGGATCGGCTGATTAGTAGGGGGTTTTGCCCCGTACATTTTAAATTTAATATTTTAACTCTGTTTTGTCTGTGGTAAATGTATTATACTGTAGTGCATGGTTTGTAATTTAGGTCACGAAGCGGGGCCCCGACCGCTCTGCTGAAGTTAGGGCACGCCCGACGACATGTCAGTCAGGAGTCTTTGTTTTTCGAGCGACACGGTCGGATGTCGAGCGATGAGGGCTCGCGCTTTTTTATGTAACGATGTTATGGTGCATGGGTGAAAATACTTTACTTTTTTTGTTATTCTCTTGGTGTTATTGCATGTGCAAGATGGTGGCCACATGGGTTGTTAATGTGTGATGTGTTTTTGGGAGTAAACGAGTCCACGCGTATGCGTGCTGATACAACGAACCCCACAGTTACTATCTATAGTTACTACCGCGCAAAGTTACGGCCCCAGGGTATAGGCAGTGGGCGCCGTCTGTATAAGCTCTTAACCCTGCTTTCCAGTTTGTCCAGTTCCCAGTCCTATAGTTTGGCAATGTATGGTTGTAAGCGTTTGATTCGTGCTGGAGAAGAAGGAGTGAGCCAGCTGAACCGTACACGACCCGACGATTAAGAGTCCCGTTCTGGCCGGGGCATGCCAGGTGACGCCCATTTCAAAATCTATTGTCCTCCACTCGGAGAACCCCAACCTTGTACACTATTTCTAACCTGTACTACACTCCACTTTACCCAGACGGCGACAATACTATGCTTGTGTCTGCAAAAATGCTAGTCTAAATTAGTCATTAACATTTTAAAGACAAACTCATGGAAGAAGCTGCTAGTGTTTGTGTTTTGAAAGGCGTAAATTTAAAAAAGAATTGCATTTCAAAAGTACAGTTAACTGAAATGTAACTAAGAATTCACTGAAATGGTTGATAAAAGTCATGTTCTGAAAAGGTATGTAAAAATTTGTGTAACATTGTCAAAAAAATTTAGTTTAGGGAAAAATTTGAAATTGGTTTTGGAAAACAGGCAAAATACAGGAAATTTGATTTTTTTTAATTTGTGTGACCACCTAGTCTTTGGTCGAGGTATCTCTGCATTTTTATTTATTAATTTTTTGTTTCGCAAATTTTAAGTTAAATATATGGTAGTATATTTGTTTAGAAGCTATGCAAAATCATATAGGGAACTAGAGCGCCCTGAGAAACATGCCTGTACATTAAATTATATGGAATGTTTTTATTTGTGAGAATGTGTGGGAGAACCCAGCTGGGACTCAAACCTTGTACAGGGTTCACCTTTATGGGCAGCAAGCTACTGACACGCTGACAACGTAGAGAGTGCAAGTGAATTTCTTGCATTCTTTATTACAATTGGAGATATTTTGTGGATAATACAATGTGTTAACACAAGTAAATTTCTTCACTCGTGGCTGCCGTGTATAGGAAAGTTTTTTTTTAAATCGCAGCCACCATATTTTACGTTATAAAGTCAGTATTTAAATACATGCCAAAGCAAGTTTATCTAAACAAAGCAGCGTGAACTTGTGTTTCATTTCAATTTACTTGTACCTATCCTATAATCTGTTTTTACATGTTTATGAAATATCACTGGCATTTAGAGTTTGTAAAAAAAAGAGCCATTCATATTAAGATTTATATGGGCCAACATTTGCAAAGAGCCAGTAGTAATTGGAGAATTTAATATTCATAACATAAACTGTATTCACCCTGGTTGCGGTTTCATAGTTGAAAGTTAAGGTACATTTAATAAAAAATTATGTACTTACTTATTACTACACTGTTTATATGGCTTGGTAAGTATCATGTCCTGTGCCTACATTTACTATTTGGTGCAAAAGAAAAACTGGTCTTCGAGAACAATTGAGGGGTAACTTGAGGTGTATTTGAAGCATCTGTGGCTATGAGATGGCAGGAAAGTTAGGGAAAACCAGACTATCTACATGCAGCATGTCATCGTCCTGACACAATTCCCCTGTGCAAAAAATTGGGGTGACATTGCTGATGCTTCAAAAAAATTCACAAATTTTATAAAAGTATATCATTATTTTAGTTTTAATGCTTACTTTAGAACAAGTAACAGTCAGGACAGGTGCAGTCGATCTACCGAAAGGCAAATAGAAAAATTTTGTCCACATATATGTAGAATGTTTCTTATAGAACTCATTACGTTTTTGACATGGCCTGGATTACAATTGAGATATTCTGGCCTTTATTCTGTGCATGACAATTAAGAATTGCGATTGGTAACACGTCTGATCTTGTGGCTTTTCTTTTTTTTTTGCCATAGTTTTCTATGTCCTGATGACTTATTGTTCAGTTTACAAAAAAGAAACCAAACTGTACTAATGTGTAGGTACTGCACGGTAAATTGACCATTTTATAAATACACAGTTTCATAAATGGTGCAGGAAATAGTACCTGTACTATAGGACATTGCAAAAACTAGGTGAGCATGTAAGTTTTCACCTGCTATTCATTTTTAAATATTTAAGAATATATTGAATCATTTTTTTTATGTTAAAGGGTGTAAGATGATGTTTAGGCCATTAATGTCATTTTAGAAACTTGAAAAGTCAAATGTTTTAGCTAAAAAATTAACTAAAAATTTGTAAGACTTTGTTTTACATCCCCCTCCTTATTTTCCTGTCCCAAGGTATTTGTTTTTGCATAAATATTCACGGACGCATGCACAGCTCACCTATTTTTAGCTACATATTTCTGACATCCCTTTCTACTTCTCTGCTTAGGCCTATTCCACCCACCCCCTTTTTTTCCCAGATTATATTTTTTGCAGAAAATGTTACTTTCATCACAATTCGAACAACAGAACTAACATACATTTTTATGTAGTAAATAAAAAGTATTACTTTTTTTTTTATAACTGCACATAGATAACTAATATTTTCAGTTCCATTTGTGCAACAATTGCGTATTTCTAAAGAATTTTGTCGTGCAGTATATATATATATATGTGTGTGTGTGTGTGTGTGTGTGTGTGTGTGTGTGTGTGTGTGTGTGTGTGTGTGTGTGTGTGTGTGTGTGTGTATATATATATATATATATATATATATATATATATGCCCACGCGCGTGCACACACACACACTCTCTCACACATTCACTCTCTCTTGATATGACTGGCCTAAGGGTAGAAACTAATTTTGGGGTATTGAATGTTCATTTAGGTTAAGTAATTTATATTATTTGATTTGGGATAATTTAAAATGTTTTTGCACGAAAATTAGTTTTATTGAGATTACTATCGATGGCTAAATTAAGAGAGACCTAGTAATATGAGCTCAACATGTGATATGAATTATTTGTGAGGTTAACTAGTCTCAAGCCTATTCTAACACAGCTGCATAAATGTATATAAAAAGCCAGGCGAGCCTCATATTCTTGTCAGTTACATAACTAGTATAAATATTCGCTTGTCCTGTTAATACATGACACGTTACAAACGTATACTTGTAAGTCTACACAATTCTAGTGTTACTCCGAATGACAAGAAGCACTATAGACCATACTGATTATTAACAGGAATTTCTTATTTATCGCATTGAAAATTTAATACGATGGCTATTGATAACATATAAACGAAAATACATAGTTAGAAACCAATTTTTGTCAGCTGTAGAAACGTATTTTACTCGGAAACTATCGTAGGATAGCCATTTAAATACACGGTAATTTAAACTTCGCGCCGAGTTTTGCACACTGAGCCACCTAGGTAGCGCTAGTGTCGATGTCGCCGGCATCGCCAATGCTAAAGTATAGGCAGTGTCCGGTATTATCCTCTACTGTATTTGACCTAGTGTCTCTCGCGTCTCCCTGGAGTTGGTGGAGTTGGAATAATGTTGACCCAGGTCAGAGGGAGTTGTATTCTTAAAGGGCGAAGAAAAGCGCTTTAGTGCGTGCGTGCATTAATTTTTGTGATGGCCGAACTAGCAGAAGTTATCGCGAATATAAAAGAGAATGAAGAATCATCATGTACGAAATAAATAATTACATTCTACTGTAAATAACACCATTCCTTCATCATCGGCATCCGTTTTTGTTGGTTTGCCTAACTTAACATTACCTAACATAACGAAAAATGGAGAACTTAATAGTAAAATAGCTTAAGAGTGTGTGGTAGATAAATAAACACTGAAAACACCAATTGATATGAGCACTTTTTTCGAAGCCAATATGGATAAAATACTCAATGACAATACTAGATAATGGTATTTACCAACTTTATGAGTAAATATTTATCCAGAACTACTAATTCGCTACGCGTAATCTCTTGCGCTGCAGTTAAATGCACGAGGTTCCGGCATCAGAGATTGTGCCTCAGAAGCTCATAATACTGGAAACAATATTGTTTAAAACGTTGGCTAAAACTATTGTCTAGGGTTGCTATTGTTAAATTTTCGTAAATTGGCTTCAAGAAATTTGCAGTTATAGATTAACGCTTTTAGCGTTGAATTATGTACCACGCCCTCTTAAACCAAGGCCGTAGAAGAACAGGTCTGGACACTCGCCTGAAAACTTGACCCTCTTGTTTGGCTGCGGTTCACAAAGTTACCGATAATGCTAACCTATATATTTTTGGCTCTGTAATCCGGGCGGTCGAGCTTTAAACACAGCCCACTTCCCTCCCACTAAGATAAACAATTTATCAAGAAGTATTTTTTTAGCAATTTATGAAATACTTCCTTCGCTCACAATTTTTAATCATGGTTCCAGTAATCTTTATTTACTTTATAATGTTAACAATGGAAAAAAGTGGGTGGAGTTAGTCAGACTGCCCGGATTACAAAGCCAAAAAGTACAACATTCTCGGTAACTTGACGAACTACAGCCAAACAACAAGGGGTGCAAGCAAAATACATTGGTAGATAGGCGAGAGTCCAGACCTGTTCTTCTACGACCGTGGCTTAAACTAATTTAAACTAACCTAACTTAACCTAACAAAAAACTGAAAATTTCGAAGTTAGTAAACTGCAACTTTCTATATGTACGACTATTCCTAACATCTATAGAAACATTTTTCATTAGTAAACCATGCCTTTAAAAT
>PNEQ01091541.1:6332-18038 GCA_003012365.1 Medauroidea extradentata | reverse complement strand
TAGCTATGTATGTGACTTTGTATTTAATTCTTTTCGCTACAAGACATTCCATTTATGAGTTTCAATAGTATTCCTGAGTGTAATCAATGTAAATACTGTAAATATGTATGTGATTCTGTATTTAATTATCTTCTCTAACTAATGTTCATGTTTTGTATCTAAATTAATTCCCATATGCATATATTTGTAATGTGTATTGTTTGTATTGTAATTTGACAACTTCCATATCCCTGGTCATATTGACCAACTGTGGGATCAAAGGAAGGCAAATAAATAAATAAATAAAATAAAAACATACTCCATTGCGTAATAAATGACTGTCAAAAGAAAACTAAATATAAGAGAAGAAAACATAAATAAACAGAGTATGCTTTAGTCATCCGGATACATACACAACATGAAATTCCGAAACTGGAATCTGGTCAGATAAAACAAGGAACAAAACAGAAAATAACAAAAATATAAAAAGAAAGAAATCTAAGTTGACATGCGACACGACGATGAGACGAAACAAAAACACAAACAGAAATACAGCATACGATACAATGATGAGGCGAAACAAAACACAAAGATGTCGGACACAAACAGAAAAAACAACAAACGACACAAACAATGAGATGAAAAAAAAACACAGTAGTTTTCCAAACAGTCAGTGTTAACGACGTTTCGGAAACTGGAATCTGTTCCTGTCATCAGGTAGACACACAGGGTTCAGGAACACTCGCCTACAGGCCCAAAATCCGAATGCCATCAACCAGTTCGGATTTATCCCCGCACTAGGGTGCATCTCCGGTACAATTTTCTTTATTTTTTATTTATGAGCGAAATACATACATGATGTACTGATATATTTTCAGAATGTACTAAAGAAAGTTCCGTTGTTTATGGATTTCGCGGATTTATGTCGTCAAAATAATAGTGTTTTGTAAATTTTGCTAAACCAAATTTGTTGCCAAATTAACAGAGTCGTGCGAAGGCATGTTTTTTATTTTAAGCTTATGTAACTTCATTTTGCGACAAGCTTAAACAGTTGCATCACAGGTTGCATTTTCCTGAGAGCATGGTACAAATCCAATTCTTAGCGGATATAGCACATTTTGCCTACATACCTGGCAAGGAACAGTTGTGACCCTTTTTCTGGTAAATGGTGCTTTCTAAGCATTTGCGACAAGAGGACCTTTTTTGTTCCGCACTGTGTACTGCCTGAAAAGCCAACATGTAATGTTCACAAAACATAACGCCAACGTAATTATATGCAATGTAAGGGAGGCAACCCTTATTATTTTCATGAAATTGGAAAGTTAGAAGGCTGAAATTATTAAATGTTTAAGATCTATATATAATACTTAACACCACCCAAAGAATCGTAATTTAACTACTAACCATTTTTTATATTTTGACAGAATAAAATTTTCAAACTCTATTTTCAAGGGCTTATTCCGCCCTTAATTATAACTTTTCTTGAAAGTGTCCTGTATAATGTCTGCTTCATTTTTAATGAGGGATCACCTCCCGGAGTTTGGGCTATTAATTTCCTTACACCCTGTATATGTGTGTGTGTATGTATATATATACACATATGTATACACGTACATATATCGAAAATATCTACATTTATGTACGGCTGCAGAACTAGCTATCTGATTTGTTGCCAAAAGAGTGGTTGTTCTAAACCTACTATATACCGGCACCGATTATGACAAATGTAACTTAAATTTATTATTTAACTTTTTAGTACACATTTTTTTAAACAATGTTGTTTTTTTACTAAATTTTCTTTGTCTTTTTAGTCTCATATCTCTTGAACTTATTTATTTGTTCGTCGGACTACTACTTAATACAAGTAATTGCTATTTAAATAAGAGAAAAAATATAATCTTTCATTTTAGTTCACATAATTTTAATAATATAGTGGTCAACGTGTAATGTAACCCATAATATTTAATTGTCACCGAACTTACATAATGTGAAATTTAAGATATATCGGATACCAACAAATGGTTGAAAAATGGTTTGCAAATTTTGAAACGGTCAACCTACATACGAACATTGTAAGTTTCACAAAAGCTTGTAATAATGGAAGCATATAGTTTAAATTACCTGACACAATTCAATTAGATTTATTTTGTCGACTATACATTCATAATGCAGAGGTGAGAAAACAAAAAATTGTAAATCCAGTGTATTGATTGCAATTGAAAAAATGTTTTTTCTTTCAAAAAATAAATAATAAACTAAATATATTAAAAAAATTACAACTAAATTTTAACTGTAGCCAAATTTTATTTCAAACTACATAAGAACTAATCATTTTTTCTCTTTCACATTAAAGGTGTGATTATAAACTTAACATTGTAAAACAAACTTGAAAAATCAAAATCCATTTAGAATTGAAACCTTACTGTTTTTCAGAAGTTTGTTATTATAGCGTTTTATAGCACAACTTTTGGCCAAGTATAAAAAGTTTTAATACTTGCAAATTTTTTAACCCTTTCGTCAGTTTTTAAAACTGGGTTTTTAATTAATTACAACAATGCAAAAATAAGAGCTGACAAAACGTATGTTACAGATTTTTTATGTATCTGACCTTATAAGGAGAAAGGGGGTCAAGAATATATACACTGAATGCCAAACAAGAATTTAAAACCATCTACGCTATCATAATTTTACTTCAAGTTATGTCAGCTACTAACAAAGGATTTTCGTAATGTCAATCTAGATGTAGGAAAATTTATTGTTAGGTTTTATTTTTTTATTCTGTAATGGTGCGAAATATGTTAACGTTACTCAAACAATATATTATACATTCCTCCTGAAAAACAGAACCCCAAAATTCTTAAATACATAAGAAGCTGCGGCGGTCAAGCCCTTGCCTTACACCTAGGCGATCCGAGTTCTATTCCTGGTGTTTGACGTCCGGATTTACACATGTAGGATTATGTCGGACAATGTCGCAGATTGGCATTTTTTTTCAGGGGTCTCCCATTTCCCCAGCCCTTGCATTCCAGCACTTCGGGATATTCAACTAATTCACAATCATCGACGCAGAATATCTTTAGTGATAATATCATTCAGTTCCGCAACAAACTAAGTAACAGTTTATTAAATACTTTATGTTGACTTTCTCCAGTATCTGTTTTTTTCCTGGAGTGGTTAGTGGCTAATGTGGTCGTTATTTGCTGACTTGGTGAATCCTGACTACATATCTTTCACTCACACCCTTGTACTTTGCTGCTCTCGCTGGTTGCTTTCTTTAAAGGCTCAAGCATTTACTTGTCGTTTCTTCATCACAACATTGACTAACTTAACTGGTTTTATTACTTCCCGCTTTCTGCAATGCATCTCCTTCCCGTGCCTGTGAAGGCTACCACCTTTAACTTCGATTATTGGGTATACATTAAGTTACATTAGGTTAGTGTAAGTTTAATTGGGTTAGTCTTTACATTAGGTTAATTTAAGTTTGTTTGGGTTAGTTTAAGTTTCATTAGGTTATGTTAATTTATATTAGGTTAGGTTAAGTAAGCTAACTTTACCTAACCTAATGTTAGGTTAGGTAACCTAACCTTACCTAATCTAATGTTTGGTTAGGTAACCTAGCCTTACCTAACCTAATGTTAGGTCAACTAACCTAATTTAACCTAATCTTACTTAACCTACTGTAACTTAACACTTTGAAGCAGAAGCCCAAGTGTGTATCAGGCATGTGTTAAGTAGTGAATAGCCCTTACCCGAGGAACACTTGGGCTTGCATATTAAAATTCATAGAGTTGAATTAACGTCGTCGAATCGAACAAAAACTATTCCCATCTCTCTTTAAGGGTTTTTACTTTTGCGGCGTGCTTATAATTCAGTGTTTCGCCACAAATGATGGCATAATATTAATAGGTTATGTGGTGAATGGCCCAGACCCGACATACACTCGGGCTCATGTTTCCAAGGCTGAATCTAGCAAACAAAACTTGTCTTATGAGTGTTGTAAAGCATGGAGCGATTTTCACGCGGGAAATTTAAGACGGCGAACATATTTTATCAATAAAAGTGCTGCTATCGTCCATTTTTTATGGTACTACTTGGCCACATAAATAAAATTTCTTTGTGACTTTTTTATCCGTGTCTCTACAAGACGTGCACTGTAGTCTGCTGCGATCTTGTGTTACTTTTTTAACTAAACCGTAGACGTTCCCTTTATCCTGCTCTTTAATATAGATTATAGAATTCCCGCGAGTTTTAGTAGCGTTTACAAATGATGGTTTATTTTCTGTAATGAATGATGGATGAAAGTAATAGTGCAGATAAATCAGCTGAATTTATTTACGATTCAGGTTCTGATGGTAAGGTAGAAGAGGATGATTCAGATATAGACTTAAGACTTTCATCCTAATAGCAGTGACGAAGGTAAGCTATTTATATTTATTTTTACTAAGATAAAACACCAACTTTTTTTAGATGCTACATGTTCAAGTAAATAATGTTTTTATTCACATCGGAATTATTTGATTAGACATATGAAATCACTTTTCGTGGTAAATAATCTTGACCCCAGAAACATAGTAGGTAGGTCTAATGTAATAAAGTTTTTCCAACAATGTAAATTAGTATTTCATGGGTATTTTGCATACAGCCGACTCAGTTTATTTTGTCTCGTGCAGTAGATAATCTAGCCAGTGAGCTTACGCAAAGAAACTTTTTAACATACAGTTTTTGAATACTATAAAATATTACCACATTGCAGATTTTTACAACAGACAAAATCATTATTAGTATCAAGTTTCGATGCAACGACCATCGCAAATAATATTTATTTCTTCTACTGAACATGGATACTCATTCATTACTAGCACCAGGCTATTTTTTATTATTATTTCGAAGTATACAATTATAAAATAACATTGCCTTATAATTTCTGTTGTAGAAAATGAAAATGACACCATTGTCGTCCCTGATATTCCAGGCTCCTCTGGCACAAATCAGCAAAAAAGAAAACGCAGTAGGGAAGCAGGAACTGTCACTGATACCAAGATGGGGTGGTCATCCGTTGATACTCCACCCCCACTGCCAATATTTGAGGAACACAGTGGTGTTTCTGCACTGATTGATGAAACTTCTACACCTCTTGACTGCTTCTTGATTTTCTTTCCAGCAGCCATAGTAAAGCTCATCAAACAAGAAACATATAGGTATTCATCTTCAATTGTAGATAGACTAAGGCGTGCAAATAATTTGAATCAAAATAGCATCTGGAACTCTTGGGTACCTGTGAAACTGCACGAAATATATTTATTTTTTACAGTTGTAATTCATATGTGTCTTGTAAAAAAACCATGATTACGAGACTACTGGTCAAAGTTTTCATTCATATAAAAACAGTTTGCCCCATACATCATGAGCAGCAACTGTTTCACTTCTATTTTAGCCAATCTTCACATAAATGACAATAAAGCCAATAACCCTGAAATAAAGTTGGCCATGATCCCTTACACAAAATTCGGCCTTATTTTGATGACCTTTGTAAAGCTTTCTCAGGCAGTTTCATTCCATACAGCAATCTTACTGTGGATGAAGATGTGTGCGGATTTAGAGAATGTGTCATATTTCGTGTGTACATGAAAAACAAACCAGAAAAATATGGTATAAAGTTATTTGTGGTTTGTGATTCTTGCACAGGCAATGTTCTAAAAATGGAGGTCTACACTGGGAAAGGTGTTGATGATAATAGTGTTTTTGAACTTTTGAAAATACTTTTAGCTGATTATTTGGACAAGGGCTACTGTGTATATGGATAGATACTTCAGTTCGCCTGTTGTATTTTAGTATCTCTGGCAGCAAAAATCTAAAGCAGTAGGTACGTGCATACCAAATAGAAAAGAACTCCTGAAGCATACCATTGTAAAAATAAAATAAACAAGAAATGGTTTATATGCTATGAGAAAAAATCATTTGCTTTGTATAAAATGGAAAGACACCAGAGATGTTTTAGTTTTATCCACAGCTCATCAAGCAACATGCACTGAGAAAGTAGTTCGAACAAAGCAAGGACCACAGACCAAAACAAAACCTGACGCCATACTGGACTATGATGTTTACAAAACGGGAGTAGACAGAAGTGATCAGCTAATAGCATATTATCCATTCAACAGCTAAAATGGTTGCAAAAATTGGTTTTCCACCTCTTTGTAATGTCTATTGTAAACACTTTCATTTTATATAAGTAGACCCGAAGTGCTGATGACAGAGAATATTGCCATCTTTCAACATTCATGCAAGATTTGGGAGAAAAATTGGTCGAAAAAGGTGGAGAAGAAAACGAAAACTGTTCGGCCAGTCCTTCAACATGCTAACACAGAGGCACTCTCAGCCAACACGAATCTGCAAAGTGTGTTCAGAGAAAGGCAAAGTAGAAACGGGAAAAGCAACGAGACGAGAAATGTGCTGGTGGTGTTCTGAATGTCAGGTGGCATTGTGTATTCCGAATTTGCTTTAGGCTTTGCCACACCAAGAGCAATTATGTCAAATGAATAAATTGACTTCTTGAATGTGTCACTTTCAGGTGGTTTGGGAAGGGATGTTGAATCATGTTATTTGTTTTACTAGGATTTTTTTTTATGAGTGTTTTATGTGCGTACATATAATGCAGTAACAATTATATTACAGTGAATTTTGTCATGTAGGCCTATAAGTACTGTCCATTGTAAAAATAGTATTGTAACAATCTTATTACGTAAGTTTTTACCTTACCTATTTGGAGGTTGGTACTGTTTGCACACTAAATCATGTTATTATATTTAGGAATGGATGTAATTTCAGTGCAAACGTGTTTTTAGGTTACAGAAATAATGATTTTGACTTTATAAAACTATAAGGTTCATTTACATATAATATATCTGTGAGCAATTTTTATATCTTCAAAAAGTTTTTGATACTCTTTGTGCTGTTATCCTGGTGTAATTACATTTACTGACCCATTGGTGCTAGAGTATTTTAGGTCATATGAATACGGGTTTATTATAGTGTACCATTTTCAGATGTAAAAAAATGTAGGCCTACATGTGGTGTTCCACTATAGTTAGAAAGTGTGGGAACCTTCCAGTCAACAACTAAATTATTTCATATATTGAGGATAATAGTTTAGAATTATTTTGGCAACTAAATAGATGTTTACAGTGTTAAGATCAACATGTAAAGAAATTTGATTTAGTGTGCCATTTACTAAATTCAACCAACATTCGTTACTCTCTCGGCAATGACTGATGTGATTTCATTTATTGAATAAATATGTATGTAAATAAGTTTTGTTGACTGTAAATTTTTGTATACTCGCACAGTGTTTGTTACCCTCTATATAATAATTTATGTTATTTCAAATTATAATTTATTATTGCCTGGGGTATTTTTGGCTTATGTAAAACCATATTTTTACAGTGTAAACTGTTCCATGTAAATAATTTTTGTGTGATTTAGTATTTCCAGTGTTTGTTACCCTCAAGTAAATATTGATGTGATTTCATTTATTGAGTAAATATTGGTGCCACAATGACTCTTTGACTGTGTAAACAGTGTATGTAATTAACATGTAATTTTTATACTGTAAACGTTTACGTGTAAAATTGTTTTCATTGATTGTGATTTTTTTCTGTAATCAAGCAGTGTGTGTTACCCTCTAGATAATTGATGTGATTTTAAATTATGATTTTATAATTGCCTGGGGATATTTTTGGCTTATGTAAAAACATTTTTTACAGTGTAAACTGTACATGTGAATACTTTTTTGTGTTTTTACTGTCTTCAGTGTTGTTATCCTTCAGGAAACATTGATGTGATTTCATTTGAGTAAATGTTGGTTCCATAATGATTCTTTGACTGTGTAAACAGTGTTCGTAGTTTATATGTAAATTATTACAGTGTAAATATTTACATGTAAATAAGTTTTATTGGTTGTGAATTTTTTCTATACGCAAGCAGTGTGTTTTATCCTCTAGATAATAATTGTTAGATTGGCGAGTGTCCAGACCTGTTCTTCAACGACCGAGGTGTAAACTGTTCATGTATGTAATTTTTTGTATTTTTTATATCTTCACTGTTTGTTACCCTTCAGGAAATATTGATGTGATTTCATTTATTTAGTAAATATTGGTTCCACAATTTTTTTGACTCTGTGAACAGTGTACGTAATTTACATGTAAATTTTTTGTGTAAGTATTTACATTTAAATTTGTTTTATTGATTTTGAATCTTGCTGTACATTGCTTCTTGCCAATAATTTATGTGATTTCAAATTTTGGATTTATAATGTCTGCAAGTATTTTTTTGACTCTTAGACAGGTATTTTTACGGTGTAAATATTTTTATGTAAAATATAGTTTGTGTGTATTTTAACTCAATTCAGACAGTTTTATAAATGTTCAGGCACTAAACAATGCAATTTGATTTATTTCAAAAATATTTTTTTTACATGAAAAAAGTATTTTTACAGAGTAAACAATTGTATTTACAGTGTACATAAGTACTTTTCTGATGAAAATAAGGTAAAATTTTATTTACTTTGTTTTGTTTCTGTATCAAAACAGTGTCTGATATTGTCTACACAAAAAATTTGTAATTAAATTGGTATAAATAATATTTCTTATTTATAGGCCTGTTGGAGAAATTTAAAATATACAAAAATTTGTTTTTCAAAACTGCAAAACATTTTTCTTTACATGTATGGATTACCTTTCATTTTTTAAAAAGCAAAATGAAGCCTCAAAGTTTTATAATTCGTCAAAATATTATAGAATCAATAAATGTTTAAATTTTGATCAAAATAGCTAAAAATGACTGGCACGAACAGACCACGACCCCTCGAGTCTCGTGTTCCCGGCTACACGCTGAACCGGGTGTCGCCCAGAGCATTTCAACGCAGCTCCGTTCCTACCTCACTCTCACTGGACACGGCGTCATGACGCCCAACGCTTTGGCGTGAATATCGCAGTGTAAATCGAAGTACAACCTACACAGAGAATGATTGGAAGACGACACTTCACCACAGGATCGCCACAGTTGCATTGTTTAGCCAGCTATGTCACAGCCCGAACGTCAGCGACAGCAGGAAACAATACACGGAGCTAGATCTATAAAGAAATCAAACCATCACACACAATGAGCAGCAAGGAGTGTGTTAGGTGTGGATTACCAGCCTTCCCTGATTTACTTTTCAGAAAAGTCGTGCAACAGTGCTGCACAGGTGCCATGGAGAACCAGAATGGGAACCCAAGCATAAAAGTGGAGAAGCTTATCGACCACAGCCCGCCAAGGAAGGCCGAAGTATGTGACTCGCTAACATGTGACAGACAAGGGAAGGAGATGGCCACTTGTGTGACATGTCGAACAAGATGCCACCGCAGATGTTCGCACGCCACGGAACTTGTCACGTTCGGTGAGGGCGTGTTCACTTGCGCAACTTGTGTGTCATTGAGTCCCCCCTCCCCCGCTTCAAGGTCATACGTCACAAGCTGTAAACCTAACACCCTATCACCCCTCCCCCAGCGCCTCAACGACTGCTCGTCGAGCTGTCGCAACAACCTGCCAAGAGAGTGGGGACATAATGAAACTTCCGGAGTTCTCTGGACACATGCACGAGGACATGGACCACTTTCTGCAGCAGTGCGAAACATGGTGTTTACGTTACGGCGTAGTGTACGAGGAGTGGGTTGATCGTGTCATTAGCAACTTGCATGGTGCCGCAAAGGACTGGTGGAAAATATGGGGATATGCAACAATGAAATGGGACGAGTTCGCAAATGGCCTACGGTATCGGTTTGGGTCCGCGGAGGCTATAGCAGACTGTCAAGCGCAATTTTATAGTGAACGACAAAAGGACACAGTCGACAGAGAGGTTCATAGCCACGAAAATCCAACTGTTCCGGCTGATCTATCCAACCACGCCGCCGGAGGACGCACTATGCAGCATAACCCCGCGTCTGCAGCTGGAACTCCAACCATTTTTGGCAGAAGTGAATGGTGAAAGTGTGGAGGGATACATTCGTCGAGCAATCGTCGCAGACAGGGCCGTTAATCGGCTGAGGGGACGTCCATTACAGACACTAGGATGGGCGGACGAGGAGGCCCCCTTCACCAGAGATATGCGCGATAGCGGCACACCAACAGGCAGAAGACAACAACTCGCGATTGAGGCGCCGCTGTCGGCAGACCCTGCGTCCGCCCCACAACTCTCGCGACAGGACATTCGACAGCCACAGTGCCACACCTGTCCAGCGAACACGTTTCACTGTCACCGGGACTGCCCTGTTAGGAATGCGACATGCCCGCCGTCGGGAAACGCCTAAGGCGGGGAGGTAGGCCAGCTGCTGACCTCCCCGCTGTCAATTGCCGGACACACTTGATCATGACCAACACCGACTAAGAGCCTTTTTTGGGACAATTAACCGTCAAAAAGGGTTAGTTACTCCGCATCCCGATTGAAGTCAACCACCAACCAACTGCTGCATTAGTTGATACTGCCGCCGGCCATACGTTCGTCGCATCCACACTCGTTAATCCATCACAGATCCGACCTGGACCCTGCGTGCTACAGCTGGCCACCAGAGGGAAGCACAGTGCCACACAGGGCGTAACCGACCTGATGATCAGAATACGCGACCAGACGTCTCAAGTCGAAGCCTTGGTCGTGGACGGCCTACGAGAGCCCGTCGTGCTGGGGCAACCATGGCTGCAGCAACAAGCAGCAGTGATAGAAGTCGCGGCGAAGAGGGTACATGTGGGAGCCAGGGAACGACGAACAGAGTATGCTGTCGACCGGTGGCCGAATACCAACCAACACACAATTCACCTGGCCGACCTGGACAACGGGGTCCCAGCCGAATACAGGACACTGCAGGCGATCACGCATTAGTTCAGAAAGACTACCTGGTCTGCTGTGAATAATCACATCCTTAATACACAAAAAACATAATCTCCTTCAGCTTTGTGCTTAATAGCCAAGTGCGCAGAGGGTAATGTAGAGCGTGTTCGAGTAAGGGATCAAGTGCTGGAAACGAGGCTGCCAGGTTTGGACACGGTTCGGAAAGTGTTTGTGGCCCCCGAGGCGAGAGAGACAGTCTTGGACTTCGCACATAGTGATACACTAGCAGGGTATCCCGGGGTAGATCAGACAGTGTGGGATGTAATGCAGTATTTCCACTGGCCTGGACTCAGTGTGGATGTGCGGGATTATGTACGAGGCTGCCAGGACTGCCAGTGAAAAAAGGCATGGAGAGCAGATGGGACTGAACAACAATCCCCCAACCTTCCTACTACTCTCTTAGAGGCTGTAGCATTGGACTTGATGGGACCGTATCCACGCACAACCAAGGGATATTGTTTCATATTAGTGGTAACTGACATGTTCTCTCGCTGGGTGGAGGCGTATTCATTAACGAACACCCGTAGTCAGACAATTACAAAAGTGCTCCAGAAGGAATTTTTTGCACGATGGGGGTACACCCAAACACTACTAATGGACAATGGTTCACAGTTTCTCAGTAGGCAGTGGAGGAGGTGGTGCTGCGAACTACAACTGGAGCACCATACCACACCAGTATACCACCCTCGTGCTAATCCAACAGATAGGCGGAACCAGGAGCTGAAGGTCCAACTCCGCTTGCGTGTTAGAGAAGATCACTCACAGTGGGACCAGCATCTGGGCGAGGCTCTGTTCTGCCTCAGACGTCG